>PVKE010005745.1:0-57541 GCA_004027555.1 Craseonycteris thonglongyai
AAACTTGTGTCGAGAGGTAAATTACCCCTCTAGGTTTGTATTGGAGTCTTGCTAAGGGAATCACATGTTCATTAGATATTATTGAATTTAGATATAGATTTTCTTATTAATTGTTTAATACGCTTTGCAATATTATCCTAGGAAAAACATTCAGGAAACATCCTCTCTGACTCAGAAGCTTTTTTTTTTTTTTTTTTTTTTTTTTTTTTTAAGTGAGGGCTCAAATAAGAAGATACAGTAACTAATCCAAACAGAAACAACTTGTTAAAAGGCTGCGTGTGTATGTGTGTTTACTAGTAAATGGCCCTTTAGAATAAAAACCATATTCATTAGAAGCCTGAACAGTGAGTTTTTGTTTGTTTGTTTGTTTGTTTGTTTGTTTGTTTGTTTTTCCCATTGATGCTTGTTTCCCAAAGTTCAAATATTTTCAGGGAGCTTTGGGACATTGTACCTCATTCACTTAATCTTAAATTTTGACACATAAATCTCTGTCAGGTTTAATTAAGAATGATCTAAAGTAATGTAAAATTGCTTTCACATTGTTACTATTGCTTTGTATTTTCCCTAAATCACATATTAAAGTATTTTGGCACTTTTTATCTCTAATTAGAAGTAAAGATTTGTTTAAGTTGACCATTTAAAGATCTGGTTAGGAAATTGGGGTTTTTTGTGTGTGTATGTGTGTTCGATTGCACAACTTATTAAGGGTAGAAAGATTTAGAAAGTTTCTCTAGATTCTCTAAAAATAGAAGACACATCTAGTCTTTTAATCATTTAAATAGTTAAGATGAAGTTGGTTGCAAAAAGGTTGAGGATGATCAGAACGATTTTGCTTACTTTTGGGGTGCCTCTAGCTTCTCTTCCTTCCGGTGGAAAAGGTTGGGTACAAGGCAGACCATCATGGACCAGTACCCACCAGTTCTCCCCTCAGCCCAGAACTGCTGCCCTCTCCTGCTGTATCTCTGCTTTGCGTTCATGCGGAATGTCTTCTCCCTGCTGAGTTGTATAGAGGCTTCACTTTGGGGTTTTATCATCATCATCATCATCATGATTTGGATATACTGATATGGAGCGCCCTAGCAATGTTAGTAATTACTCCAAACAACAAAATCTTTTTTTCCAAGTTCAAGTTACCTCTTGGTGTACTAGAATGAGATGATAGCTGCTGACATGAAATTAAATTCCTGCCTTGCCTGTCATTTACATCCTCAACAGCCTTGGGCAGATCATCAGAGCTCACAGTGTTTCTAGTTCCTTCCTTAACTGAAGGCTATGTTGGCTTTTTGTGATACTACAAATTTTAAACATATGGGTAACTTACCTTCAAAAACAAAAAAGTCATATTTTGCCATGTCCTGAACAGGTTAATTGTTCACCAAAATTAAAAATATATATATTACTTTATTATTAACTTTGTAGTTAATAAAGGCAGTACATCAAGTACAATGTTATATATACATCAATATAGGCTGGTTTAATTCATATAATCCAGGAGTTCTTTTCAGACACAGTAAAAAGTACAAGAAAGACACATCTATCAGACTGGCAATAAGGAAATCCATGTTCCCCAGTGTGTATGGTTTGCAGACGTGCCATCTCCTTTTTCCTGAGGACAATATAACTTTTTAGCTTTTAATACTTGCTTGCAATGAAATGAAATGAATGAGTGGCCCCCCTTTCTGCAGACCCTGCTGTTCTCGTGTATCACCACAGGAACAGGCATCTGTGGACAAGAATGCCCCTCACAGACATCTTGGGTCAGAATGGCAGAAAGATAAAGCAGAATCCATGTAATTTCTTTCAAGTTGTTGGATTCCTTTAAAACAATTTCTTTTTCAATTACAGGTTAAAGAATTGGAGAAAGATGTTTTCCTAACAAATGATTCTCTTTCTGATGATTTCCTCACTCCTTCATTCAAAAGGCAAAAGGTCCCAGTTGGACCAAGCAGTTAGTTGGTGGGCTCTGGCCGTCCACGTGTCTGAGTGTGGCCAGACAGTAAGCTTTGTTTTAAAGGAAACAAGAGCTGTTCTTTTGAATCATGCACTCTACTTTCTTATCTATAAGGGATAAGTCATCATCAATGTAGTTAGAGTGGTTTGATTTTCTTTCTTTCTGTTTGGCCAGAGGTGACCCATGTTACCATCAGCAAAGGTCTGACTTGGTATCCTTCCTAATCCCTATGCAAGGTCAAGTCCTCCCTTATTTTGGTTATGAAAACCCACTTATGATAGTTTTGCTTCTGTGTTCCAGGTGGATGATATTTCTGCCATTAGATGTTAACATGACTGGCTGATAATACCTAATAGTAATTTCTTCCTTGAAACTTAGAGGTGAAGACCCAACCCATCGCAATGGGAAGCACTTGACACATGTTATCTTTATGAATGGCACAAGCTAAAGATTCTCTCTAAATGAAAAGTTGGGCCCAAAGGAAGATAAAGTGGACAACTAGTCTAGATCCTAGGGCTTCAAGAATACAATGATCTCTTTGTTTCCCCGAAGAAGAGTCCTCTGTGAGGGCTTGCCAGTGGCACCCCAAGTCCTCCGCGACTCTCTGTAGTGCTCCCAGGGCATGTGCCACACGCCTCCGCTAGGGCTGATCTCTCCTGTGGTGTGAAGCCATTGCATGGCTGTCTCTCCCAGTGCCCTTTGAGCTCCTCAAAGGCAATGCCATATTCATGTCTGTTTCTTTCAGCTCTCAGACAAAGGTGACGCCCCCCTGCCCGCCCCCCACGTCCACAAAGACTGCTTCCAGGTGGACAGCATGAGAAATCTCAAATTGTTACATCATAGTTTGGGATTTAAAAACAAAACAAAATATACCCAATAATACAGACCAGAGAGGCTTTGTTTTTAAAAGCATCACGGCCGTTGTCAGCAGCATGTTCACCACTCTGTTGCTCATTCGGCTTCTCTCTTTGGCCACAGTATTCATGATGCTCCTTCAAACTCAGGACTTTGCTCGTGTTCTTTCCTCTGCTCTTCCCTTCTCTCTTTGCCTAGCCAAGTTTTTTTCTGCTTCCACTAGAATAGAAATTCCATGAAGGCCAAGGACATCTCTGCTTTTACCACTCTTGTAGCTCCAGTTCTGACATGGATGTGGGCCACTTTGCCAGAAGCCTATCCACTGAAGAACTCATTTCTCAAACAAAGGAATCTGATTTTTTTTTTTAATGATTTTACACAGGTGATCTTAGGGCCACAAACTGTCCAGGCTCATCTGTTCTCCCTACTGGATTGTGATTTCTGGCTTATTTTGTGCCTCTCTATTGTTCGTGTTCTCCATCTATGGGGACATCCTGACACCCATTCTCTCTGCACTCATAAATAGCCAATTTCACTTATCCATCTTGAATAAGGCAGCTAATACCGGAGCAAACTCTCTTTGACAACCTCCCTCTTCCATCATCCCTGGGGTTAGGCACTGTTTCCAGTATATGGTGCCTTGCATTGACTGTATTACATTATGCATTTCTGCAGAGTGAAAGTTCTTTGAAATTGGGAATCATGTCCTTTTTATCTTTGAATCCCTTTGGGCTCAATAATTGTTAGTGAGGTAACAAAACTGTGTGTGAAAATAGTATCATGAATTCAAAGCTGTCTGAGGGCATTGTCTGAGGTTGATGTCCAATCTTGGAGTATGACTGAGCTGTTCTTTTGCGTGATACACGTTGCTTCCTTATGTTTGGGATTATGATACCAGACAAAAGGGAACAGAGAGTCCACATGACCATGTTTTTCTTTTTCTAAGGGAATACTTGCCGTTTGGAAATACTGCTTCTGAGTTGCAGGATAATCAACTCTGAATAGACACACAGCGCTCAAAATTCAGTGTAGGAAGCTAGAGATTGGCTGTGTTAAGATCTTGGAATGTTTTTGGTGAATTGCAAATATTCTCTTCCATCTGTGAAACTTAAGTCAATGGCAATGACTGTTTTTAAGCTGAATCACCAGACAGCTGTTTTGGGATTTCATAGGGATAAAAAAAAAAAAAAAAGTTCTGTAGGAAAGAATGGCTTGTTTATGAGTTAGAAGAGAGATTTAATGGATAATATCCTCTTCATCAACCAACTTCTAAAGTAATTGGGAGAGGATGCTGAGATGGCTCAGCAGGTTAAGCACTTGCCTTACAGCCCCAGGGTCTGAGGATTGAATCCCAGCCCCAGCCTGTGCAGACTTGTATGCTGAACTGGGTGGAGTGGGGCCCACCAGCTCTCGCCGAGATGAGCCTCCCATGTGGAGGCCCCTGTTTTCCCCCCAGCTCACCGGGTGTACCTTCCATGCAGGAGGCCTTGGCCCAGTTCCCACCCTGTGCCCCACCCCCCACCTGTGTGGAATGAAATGATGTTGAAAACAGATGACATACAACTGTAGAGACTGCTCTAGGCTCTCCCCCTTCTCTCTGTCTGTCAAAAACAATAAAAAATAAATCTTTAAAGTAATTGGGAAATAAGACAAAGTCTAAAGCTAAGGGTAGAGAATGTGGTGCATAACTAAGTCATGTGACCTTTCTGATACTGAACCTAGAATGTGATAGACTTGTCCATAATGTCATGATTAGCTCTCAAAGACCCCAGACCTTACCCCAAGGGGTAAGCCTCTAACAACATGGAAGAAAGAAGGGGCAGATGCCAGGAGGGTTATTCAACCAAGGTACAGCCACATGGAGAGTGTTAAGTGTGTCTCCTATGTCTTCTCTTCCCATGCCTATTTAGCTTACTAAAGATGGGGACTCTATATACTTCTGGGCACTATAATGATTTTGAATCTGTACTAGACTTTACTGAAGCGATATCAGTTTAGCCTCAACAATTCTTCAGTGTGATTATTCTCAGTTGCTCCCACTTCATAGATCTGGAAACAGGTATATTGGGGTGTAAATAACTGCCCCAAGATCACACAATTATTTCAAGTCAGAGCTGGAAACTGAGGCCTGACATCCCAGGCAGAGCTGTTAACCACTGCGCTCCACATTTCTCTATGCAGTAGGAAATCCTGGGTCCTCATTTAACAGGTTTGATTATGAAAGCACTAAATTATATGAAAGAAAGTTTCTCTTTCTTAAAATCTCTGTTCCTGGCCACTTACAAGTAATTTCTTATTCTTTGCCTAGGATCCACTAGCTCATACAACTGACAGTGTTATCTCTATCAATATTTACACAAAAGAATCATGCATTTAAAAAAATAACTGAAATATCAAGATTGTGCATCTGTTGGATGAAGTTTAAGGATTGAAGAGCTTTCTTTTAAGTGGACTTAAAACAGTTACATGGAGAATATTTTTTTAATTTTGTTTCCTTTCCCTACAAGAGAGAAGTAAACAAGCCAGAGATTATTTCAAATTTATTTTATAAATTGAAACAGACAAAACATGACAGTGACCTTCGGACCAGTGCCAGAGAGCCAGGAAAGATCAAATAAAACCTGGAGAGTATATTCTGATAGTGGTGTAAAGGGACTCATTTTAGCTTCTGCCTGGATTGTGTCTCAAGTGTGGTTATAAGGTTTAACTCGTATCATTCCCAATTTACTCAGACTTCTAGCTGTGCTCATAAATTTATTTGGTTTAATTCAGCTGGAAAAAAACATAGAAGAAAGAAGAGGAATGTGAACATGATCTCTTTTATCTCCCCAAAAAGACACATACACACGTTGCACCTCCAAGTTCTCTGTCTCAATAAGGAATGGCCCCTGATTCCCAGGGCCTATCAGTGAGCTGGTGCATGAAAGCCATACGGCTTATGACGTGT
This sequence comes from Craseonycteris thonglongyai, assembly GCA_004027555.1. Classification (NCBI taxonomy): domain Eukaryota; kingdom Metazoa; phylum Chordata; class Mammalia; order Chiroptera; family Craseonycteridae; genus Craseonycteris; species Craseonycteris thonglongyai. Next base: position 5,754 of record PVKE010005745.1, read on the forward strand.
CTTCTGTTTTCTAGGCAACATTAGGAACACTTTGACTGACACTGGAGTGTAAGAGTAAAGTCTGTTCTGGGAGCAAAATGGGGATTGGAATTGTGCCTTTGTGACTAGTTAACTGGATAATTTGGGCAAGTTACTGGCTTTCTCTGAACCTGCTTTCTGTTTTTGTATGATTAGAGAAATAGATTAGATGATCATTAAATTTCCAAATTATAGAAGAAAGGAGAATAGGAGAGTAATAAAGTGAGAACATTATAAAATTTTGTAAGATTATGGTAATTTTTAGAAGGAATTTTTAAACCTCTATTCCCTCCTGATTTAAAAATTTTTATTTTTTATTTTTTTTAATTGAGAAAATGTCTGGTGCCCTGGGATCTTGGGGCCTGAGATTCAAATGTACTGGAGACATTGTGACCCTTTCCTGACTTTGACTAGTTCTGAGAGCATCTCCCCTTCGTCACTTATCAAATAATCTTAGAATCCTAGAACATCTCCAGACAAAATGCCTCCTCACTCTTCTCTCCCTTTTCTCCATGGACACTTTTCAACCTAACTCCCTACACATCTGTTCTGAGAGCTGCCTCCTAATTATATTCTAGAAGCCTGATATAGAAAGGGCCAAAGGGAACATTCCATCTCTGTCTCCCTGGCTTTCCCAGGGGCATGTCAGGTCATGGATGGAGGCTTGCTCCTTGGTGAGATGCCCAGAGGCCACTGACTGGGAATCATACCTCAGTGTGCAACAGGACCCATCTGAGGGCAGTGTGTTTAGGCATTAGGACCACAGGATAGTTCCACTGTGTTTAGGCTCATACTTTAAATGTGATTAAGGATTTTCTTGGTTAATATTGAAATAAAGCACTCATTCAATCTAAAGTTATGTACTTCACAATGAGAATATATTCAAAGGGAGATTCATCCTGAATCCCACCCCAAAAGTATGATTATAACCCCTGAAACTAACATTAGATAATATTGAGTTTCAGCTGTAACTGAAAAAAAATACCGTATTTTTCAGTCCATAAGACGCACTTTTTCCCCCCCAAAAAGTAGAGAGAAAAGTGTGTGCATCTTATGGAGTGAATACTGCAAAGAAGAGTGCACATTGGGGACCTTAATGATGCTGTGAGGAAGCCTGCAGCCAGATCAGAAAGCAGGGACTGCATGGAAGGAGAGCAGGTCCAGGCAGGTCAGGTGCATCTTATGGAGCAAAAAATATGGTATAGATATAAGTTTTTTTTAAGTATGATTAATGCATAGAATTTCAAATCTGGAAGGAACCCTCATGGGTCTTCTAAGTCAACCCAGACCTTCCCATGGTTTAGATTACTAAAATCTAAAGAGGTTAAATGATGTGCCCAAGGCAAGTTAGAAGGACTGAAAAGGACCTTAGTGGGGTTCTGTTTATGTCAGTGTAGCATGGATCTAGACATGTATCATAAAGTGAGGTTCTGAATTTTTTAACATCAACTTGTCGGAAGTTGAGATCGTGACTTGAGGAGGCATCTGAAAAGTGTTTGCATGCTCTCTCTTTCTCTCTCCATTTTAATCCATGTTTTCTGTGGGTTGGGGGATTTTTTTGTTTCTGTATTCTTCAAGTAAGTTTTCCTCTCAACATTTTAAAAGAAAAATTTCACAACTTGAAAAAAATTGGAAAAAATAGCACAATGAACATTCATATACCCTCAGCCAAGTGGTAATATTTTGTGGTTCTCTCTCTATCTCTTCTTTTTGCACATGTACACATACACACATGCACATGCACATACACACACTTTTTTTTTAATGTAAGTAAATGTCAGCCTCAGGCATCATGCTGTCACCCTTAAATACTTCAAAGGGTATGTTCTCGGAACCAGGGACTTCTCCTACATTACCGTTAGCATACCCAGGAAAGTTTACTTTGTAGCTATAATATTATACAAACATGTATACAACATAAAATGCAAGTCAAATGTCTCTGTGTGGCCCAATTTGGCCTTTATAGTTTCACTTTTTTAATGCAGGAGCAAATCAACTACCCTACATTACATTGAGTCATCCTTATTCTCCTTTAAATTATACCATTACCCCTACCTTTTTGTTTTTTGCTCTAGTTACATTAAAATTCTTGCAGGGTCCAGGCTAGTTGTCTTATAGACTGCCTCACAATCAGATTTATATTTTTGTTGTTTATTTTTTCACGATATTTTTATCACTTTGGCAAGAATATATGTAGAGGAAATGTCATACTCCATGCAGGAATGTAAAATGGTATAGCCACTTTGGAAAAGAGTCAGGTAGCCCCTTAAAAGTTTAAAACCACGTTCCACATGGCCCAACAATTCCTCTCCTAGGTATATACCCAAGAAAATTGAAAACATATGTTCACATAAAAAAGCTGTAAATAAATGTTCACAGCAGCATGATTCATAATAGGAGAAATGTGAAGATAACACAAATGTTGATCAATTGATGAATGGATAAATAAAATATGGCATACCCATATAATACAATATTATTTGATAATAAAAGATAATGAAGTAGAGACACAGCTACAATATACATGAAAACATGCCAAATGAATGAATCCAGTCACAAAAGGCCAAATATTGTATAATTTCATTTATATGTTTATATGAAATTTACAGAATAGGCGAATCCAGAGAAATAGGTTAGATTGGTGGCTGTTGAGAACTAGAGGAATTGGGAGCAATGGGGAATGACTGCTAATGAATAGTTTCTTATGGCAGTGGTGAGAATGTTCCAAAAATTATTGTAGTGGTCATTGAACAATTCTGTGAATATGCTAAAAAAACATTGATTTGTGCACATTATGTTGTAAATGGTATGTATGTGGTATGTGAATTATATCACTATATCTCAATAAACCTGTTATTAAAAAATAAAGAATACTATGTGCTGATATGTTCTCCCCATTGAGCATTTTAAGAGATACTTCATGCCAGTTAGTCCCACTATGCTGATGCTAAGTTGTTGTTGTTGTTTTGTTTTTTTGATTAAATTTATTGGGTAACATTGATTAGTAAAATTGTATATGTGTTGTATTGTGTGCTCACCACCCAGAGTCAGTTCTTTTTCTATCACCGTAATTGATGCTAAGTGTTGATCATTTGGCTAACATGGTTCTTGCCAGATCTTGCTGTTGTTGAAGTACCTTTCTTTTTGTGATTAATAAGTAATCTGAAGGGTGACACTAGCCATTGTGTAAACAATCTGTTCTCCATCCCTTAATATCCACTGATGATCCTTGCCAGGAAGATGTTAGATAGATGGGGGAAATCATGATTTTAAATGGTCATATTTTTTTACATTTACTAACTAGTAATTTTCTATAGAGAAAATATTTCTTTTCCTGCTTTTTCAAAACTCACTGGCCTCGAAAAATTCAACATAGAATTATCATATGATCCAGCAATTTTACTTCTGGATATTTACCCAAAGGAATTGTAAGCTGACTCAAATAGATATTTGTATACCCATGTTCATAGCAGCATTATTCATGATAGCCAAAGGTGGGAACCACCATATGTCCATCAACAGATAAACAAAATGAAGTATTTACATACAATGGAATATTATTCATCCTTAAAAAGAAATAAAATTCTGACACATGCTACAACATGGATGACACTTGACATTATGCTGAGTGGAATAAACCAGACATAAATGATCAAATATTGTGTGATTCCCCTTATATGAGGTAATAGAATAGTCAGCTTCATAGAGACAGAAAGTAGAATGGCAGTTGCCAGGAGTAAGAGGAGTTGGTAATGGGAAGTTATTGTTTAGTAGTTATAGAATTTTAGTTTGCAAAGATGAAAAAGTTCTTGAGATGGATAATGGTGATGGTTGCACAACAATGTGGATGTTCTTAATGCCACTGAATTGCACACTTAAAAATGGTTATGTGTGATGCCAGAATAGCCAAACAGACTCGGTTCTTGCCTTGCAACTGTGAAGTCCAGGGATCAAATCCTGGCCCCGGCCTGTGCAAACCCATATACCCTACTGTGGCACAACTGGTAACCACTGGGATGGTGACCAAGGTTCTTGCCCCTCATGTGGGAGGCCCCAGTTCAGTTCCTGCCTCATGTGGTCCCACTTCTACCTGTGTGGAATGAAACTATGTCATAATTAATGATGTGTAACTATAATGACTGCTCTGGGCCCTTCCTCATTCCCTTTCTGTCTCTCTCTCTCTCTGTCTCACTCTTTCTCACCTTCTCTCAAAACAATAAAACTAAATATGTTTTTTAAAAACGGTTATAATAGTAAGCTTTATGCTATGTATATTTTACCACCAACAACAAAAAAATACCTGATTATATTCTTGTTTATCTCTTATTTCAATATATTATCACAATTACTCTTTTTTTAAAAGATTTATTTTACTGTTTTTGACTGGCAGAGACAGACAGAGAGAAAGGGGAGGGCCCAAAGAAGTCTCCATCATTTATTTTTATTTTATTATTATTATTATTATTTTTAATTTTATTGTTTAATTTATTGGGATGAAATTGATTGGTAACAATTAGATAGTTTCTGGATGTACAAATCTACATTACATCACCTATGTATCGCATTATTGACATGGTTTTGTTCCACATAGGTGGGTGGGGGGCCATGTATGGCGGGGATTAGGCCAGGGGCCTCCCTCATGGGAGGCTTGCCCCCTCAAGCTGGGGGCTGAACCAGGGGGCAACAACTGAATTGGGGGCCTCCTGCATAGGAAGCATACCCCAGTTCAGCATACAGGTCCACATGGGTAGGGGCTGGGATTCGATCCTTCATCCCTGAGTCTTCAAAGTGAGCCATCCCGGCTTCCCCCATGATTACTCTTCTTGATGCTGGGCATTAGCTACCTGGAGCCCTTTTAAGCTGTGCTGGTGTCCCTCATTATTTTTTGCTTCCTGGCTTTCTGGCACAAATGTTTCTGGCCTACTTTTGCTTCCCCTGTCCCAATCTTGAACATAGTCATTTCTCCAAGGAGACGTAGTTGCATTTACAGGGTAATTGTAGTTAGAAATAAAGATCTGTATGCTAGGTGAGCTCATTGCTACCTGTTTGTCATACACTTCACATCCTTTCAGTGGGCAATGTTAGGAAAACATAAACATACACCTACACATACATGTATGAACACACAACACATGTATGTGCACAGGCACAGACACACACACAAACATAGACATGTTAATCATTAGTCTCCAATTTAAATCCAACACCATTTTTTTCCTACCTCACCCCAGTTCCCATATTTATCTCTCTTCTCTCATAGTAGCAACTCTGATTCCCAAAGAATACCAATGTACATGTATTTAGCCATGGGCTGTACCCTTCCATAAACAAAATAATTTCAGACTTCTCACACCATAACACCAATCATTTAAAAAAATAAAAAATCATGTCTTCTGATTCTTAGCAGTGCTAAAGGCATTTTATGGATCCATTTTCTTCTTTCCTTAATGGGAGGCGAAGGTGAGATTGAGATAATGGTGCTGGTGGTAGCAACAGCAGTGGAGAATAAAGAGAGAGAGAAGGAGGAGGGTGAACAAAAGAGTGGGAGAATGGAGGGGAGAGAAAGAGAATGAGAGACACAGAGAGAGATTTTTCAACATTTAAAACTTTCACATGATGAAACCCACTAAATAATAGGGAGGTAACTTGTATATAAGAAGTAAGAATTGGGAAGAAATGAACAAAATGAAGAATTTTCTTTTAAAGAAGAATCTGGTTTTCTGACTTTTGGAGTAAATGCTTTGTGTGTTTACTTAGACAAGAAATAATACATAAGGTTAGACTCAGTGAAAATACAGAGAGACAGCTGTTTTTTATGAGTTTCGATAAGATTTTATCCTGTTTGTGGCATTCTGTTGCTGTACTTGGCTTTGATGGTGACATTTTCTAAGATGTGACATTTGATCCAGCATGCATGTTCTACATGGTTGTTCTTAAAATGAGAAATTGATTTATTTTTAAAGGTTCTCTTGCCTTTGGAAGAGAACCAAATATCTCTTTCAAGTTGGGGAAATAATGTCCTTTTGAGACCTAACCTCGTTTTCACCCCAGAGAACTGTTTGGCCTTTCCTGTAGGAGTTGGGTAAGCATATTGAAACAAGGGGTTCTTTTCGTCATTTTTTAACTCTCAAAAAAGCTGTTTTTTTTCCTGCTGTGGAGTATTCTGGTTTCTAAGAGAGAGTGAGAGGGAAGCAAAGTGTCCTAGGATCTAAGTTTTAGTTCTGGCCTGAGACTTACCTAGCTGTGTGACTACAGCTACCTCACAACTCTGAACTTCAACTCTTCAACTGTGAAATGGGGGTAAAACCTGCTTTGGTTTTCTTTTCATTTAGAATTTGTGCCCTACACATTTGCCAAAAAGATTTCAGGTGACTAGTAAAAGATGACATATCTGTAGCCACTCTGATAATGTCAGTATAAATGATTAAGAGTCATAAGATGGGGGAAAGAAGTTAATGACATGAGAACCCCAAACAAAAAGTGGTTGCTGCAAATAAGAGCAAAATATGTTCCTAACCCTTTGCTGTCCAATATGGTAAGCCACTAGGCCCCATGTGGCTAATGAGTACTTGAAATGTGGCTAGTTTGAATCAAGATGTGCTATAACTGTAAAATATACACTGGATTTCAAAGACTTAAAATATCTCAGTAATTTTCTACATTGATTATACATTGAAATGGTGATATTTTAATATGCTAAATTTAAAATATTAAAAATTATTTTTCTTGTTTTAAAAATATATATTTTTAGGGACTACTAGAAAAGTTAAAATTTTGTAAAAGACATTAATATTACATATTTCCTAAATATCTCATTATATCTCATCAGATGTGCTGGTCTAACCTGACTTCATCTTATTCCCCCCACCTTCCCAAAAAAGGAAGGCTGTTGTTTTGTTGGCCTGCCATACCTTCATACAGGTCTGTGGACTTTAAAATTTTATAAAAAATAAGACCAATGGTGGTGCATGGCTACAATCTATAGGCCTTCCTTCCTGTTAGAAAACCAACCAAATCTCAGTTCATGTCCCTCTTTATGTGAATTTATGACTAGAGAAAATCACATGTGACTCAAATCTGCTAATTTATTTCTCAATGGATCACTGATTCACTGAAGCATTCTTTTATTTATTTCACGAGTTTTATTCTGACACTAGGGTGCATTCTCATAGCACAAAGATGAATTGGGACTCAGTCTTGCCTTTTGGAATTCCTAGTCTTCAGGGAGATAAAAGAGAGAGAGAAAGGTAGCCAAGTTGACTTGTAATCTACAAAACAGCCCTGCAAGGCAGAATGGAAGAAAGGCAACCAAGCCTTAGCTTGGCTTTGGAATAATCTATGATTTGATTATTTATGCTATTATTCAAAGAGGCTTTGTCAAGTTTATTTAAAGAGATTGAAAATAACAAATACAAACATTAAAAGATTTTTATTTGGCCTACACTTTCAAAAGATCCCTATTCTTAATATATATTCTTTATTCATCAGGCTGTATCTACTTATGCTCTCAAATTTAGTCCGCTAAGCTGTATCCTTGGCCAGACTTATTTTCTGTAAAAGTATACATGGGTTATTTATTGCTGACCAATTCATCAGAAGTCTACTTATCGTCAAAGGGAGGTTCTCTCTTGAGATTCCCCTGTTTGGATCCACAGCATTATTCTATATCCTTTCAGGAAAGGGTGAATATAATTGATCAGGAACTTTTCTTTTTTAATTTATTGGGGTGATATTAATTGATATCAATTACATTGTTTACAGGTGTGCAATTCTACATTATGTTGTCTATACATCGCATTATGTGCTCACCACCCAGAGCAGGAACTTTTAACTTAAGAACCAGTGAATTACAATTTTAAGCTGACCACACAGGAAGAACTCTATAGCTCAACACAGCCATGGTCTTCCTCAGTACAGGGCAGTCAGTCGAATTGACTGTGGGCTTGTTTCTCATTTAAAAAAGGAAAAAAAAAGAAAGATTATAATTTTGTAGACTGTTTCTTTGGTACGAACGTGCCAAAATCATGGTATGGTAATGAGACTTCTGAGAAGTTTTCCCCATCTTTAAACATTTCTGGCATTTGGCTTTCTGAAGAGAGCTCTGGGTGGTCTTAACAAGTTGCCCTGCAGGCTGAAGGCTTAGGGGAATCAGATTCACAGTGAGAGCTGGCCTCGTGAATTGAAGATCTGATTTGTATACTCTTGAGGAAATGATCAAATATTTAAGGCTTTTAAAAAATGACAGTGTTTATAAGGGCCCTTGAAAAGAATTTCTGATGAAAAATGGTGAAAAGATTTGTTTCCATTACTCATAGTTTAAGTCGACTGTGATGGGAGTTGTTTAAATTCTTACTTCTCAGATGGAAACTTAACAAAAGTAGGTGATGAAGCCTGTTGGGATGAGTAATTTGGGGCCAGCATAAGTAGAGGTGTAAAAGGATCTCTTTCTGGAGGCAACTTTGCATGCTTGTTTGTATATACATCCTGTCCATTGCCTTCTGTATTGAAATCCTGGTATTGTGGCCTATGTGGGATGTAAATATCTTTGGGTACTTAGTTAAGTTAGGTATCTGTTACATTTCCATAGAACAATTTTACAAATCATTTCAAGCACATAGCTCATGTCCAGAGGAATGGGAAAATGAGGAGGGTCATTAACATTACATACTTCTTGAAGTCACTTTTTATTTAGCAATTTACTTTATATTTCTATAGGAAGCTCAGTTGAAGCTTTGAAACTACTGACACTTGTACAGAAATGGTTTATTCAGTATAAAAGCATTGAAGGTGCATCCCATCTAGGCTCCTTACCTTTTACACCTTCATTTCTCCCTAAAACTTACAAGAATCAATGCATAAGTACAGGTGTTCGTCACATCCCATTGGTCAAACCATGAGGACTGCCATTCATCACAGCTCACTGGGTCAATCCATAAGGACTAGTGTTCATCACAGCCTACTGGGTCAATTCATGAGGACAAGTGTTCAGAACAGGTGCTGTCATATTTCTGCATTAAAAAAAATTGGGGAGTTCTGCTTCCAGGAAGATGGAATAGACATATTCCCTATTCCTCTTGCTGAGTACCCTGGACATTGTATGTAAAACAAACATAAAGAAGACTCTGAAGGGTAGAGAGAAGAAAGACCATCAGGAACCTCAGGACCCAAGGAAGAACACAGAGGTAAATTCCCTGGCTTCCTCTGTTATCTCATGTATTCCAGACTTGGGGCTAAAAATACCAATGAACTGGAACTATAATACAGCAGGCACAGCTAAAAAAAAAAAAAAAAAAAAGCCCTCAACAGAAACCTGCTCTCTCTGCCAAAGAACCAGAGAAAGACAGAAAACTTATAGGCAATTGCCACTCTACTTCAGCTGAACACCATTAAAAACAAAAACAAACTGTTGCCCAAACCACCCATGCCAACAAAGGCCCAGACAGGAACCAAGATGAGATATTTGCCCTCACCAGGCTCTAACAAGATGCCCCAACCTTCTTCCTAGGGCAGTGCCAGAGAAGCCAGGACTTAGATCTTCACAGAGAGGTAGCAAGGGGCTCTCCCTGGACCACTGGGTTGATGTCAGAGAAGGTCAATTAGAGAGTCAGAACTTTCATCCTGCACAATAGTGTGTTAAGGGTACCTGGAATTTGTTTTAATCGGGCATGTTGAGACATGAAGAGTTGGAAATGACTGTTACAAAGGGGAAAGTTTTATACTGACAGTTTTCTAAAAACAGGCATGGCACACCATGCAGGGTCATGAAAGAAAGCAGCAGAGTGTGTCAGGAGGCAGAAAGAGCAGGCGAAAATATGGGCAAGAGCCCATATCATGGTTTCCATGTAAAGGAATGAATGAAGCAGTGTAAGCAGACTTAAGATTGTCTATTTTGAATAATTTCAGAAGACTCTGGGCTATTGGAGCTATCCTGAGTTGTCTATACCTGGTCCCTGGGGTATTTGAAGCAGGAGAATAATGACCCAGAGTATAAGAGCCCAGGAAAGGAGGTGGGTAGGGATATGAACTCTGGATTTGGTTGGTTTGTAAATGAAATATGCTCTCATGAGGAAGTCATATATGAGCTCTAGGAATTGGCTACCCCTTGGGCAAGAACCCAAGGTGTCAAAGCATCAGAAAGTAAAAAGAATGGTTCATACAAAAAATATCAAGGCTACACTTTCTCTCTCCCCAAGTGGTGGTAGAGGTGGAGATCACATGGGGAGCTGTAATGAGGCTCTCCTACCTGTAGTAGAGGAGTATCAGCAGCAGTCAGGAGGGAGCCTGAATTCCCATCCTTATGCAGCAGTATCAAGGGGCCCTGGCCAGTTCTGCTGCCAGAACAGGGAAAGCCAACTACAATAAAACAGGATTCAGGGTCTCATAATGTAATATCCAAAATGTCCAGTTAAATGAAAATCACTCATCATGCCAAGTCTCTGAAAGATCCCAAGCTGAATAAAAATGACAATATATGTCAACAATAACACCAGCTAAGATGTTATTTTATATGACAAGATTTTAAAGCAGCCATAATCAAAATACTTTGACAATAAATTACAAGCACTCTAGAAACAAAAACACAACAACAACAACAACAAAGCTATAAAGAAGAAGCAAATAGAAATTTAGAACTACAAAAATACAATAACCAAAACAAAACTCAATGATAGGCTCAACAGCAGAATGAAGGAGACTAGTGGAGAATCTGTGAACTGAAAGATAGAATAATAGAAATTACTCAATGTGGAAAGAAGAAAATAGACTTTAATGTTACACTAAAAGAGTAAAACACATGCTACAAACCAGGAGAAAATATTTCCAACAAAAGACTAGAACTAGAATGTGTAAACAAAACCTACCAAAACTCAACATACACACACACAAAGGCAAACCAATTAAAAAAATGGGCAAAAACCATAGACATACGGACATGTCACAAAAGCAGATATTCAGATGGCAAATAAGCCCATGAAATAATGTTTAACATCACTAGCCATTAGAGAAATGTAAATTAAAATCACAATAAGATATAATATCTCTATACATCTATCAGAATGGTTAAAAGAAGTAGTGACAATATCAAGTCCGAGGGGAAATATGAAGAAACTGGAGCACTCATATTATAAATTGCTGGTGAGAATGTAAAATAGTACAGCCACCCTAGAGAACAATTTAGCAGTGTCTTCCACAAATTAAACATGTACCCTAGCAACTGGTCACATTTGTCCCAGAGAACTGAAAACTATGTTCACACAAAAGCCTGTACACAGAGCTTACTATCACTTTATTTGTAATAGCCCCAAATTGGAAACTACCCAGATATCTTTCTCATAGATAAATGGTTCAACCAAGCAGTACTGTGGATACTACTCAGCAGTGAATAGGAATGAACTATTGATACACACAAGAGCCTGGATGAGTCTCAGAGAATTAAGCTGATTGAATAAAGCCAATCCCCAAAGATTACATACTATGTGATTTCATTTATATAACATTCTTAAACTGACAAATTTATAGAAGTGGAGAACAGATTAGTGGTTGCCAGGAGTTATTAATGGGTTGGGGATGGGATGGAGGTGATTGTTGCTATAAAAGGGCAACTTGGGGGATCTTTCTGATGGGGAAAATGTTCTGTATCTTAACTGTGTTAGTGAGTCTATCATGACCCATTTATGTGTTTAAATACTATGTATTAGCAAGACCCATTTTCCAGGTGTTCTTTCTATCTTCTTTATTCTTACTTTTAAACATTCATATGTATTATATAATCTTTTTTGTATGCATGCCTTTACAATAAAATAAAACATTCAAAAAATTTAAGTATTTAATAACATGATAAGATATACACAGTCTAGGCAGAAAAACACTATATTCAGCTCTTTGCAATATGGTAATGAATTTGTTTGTTTAAAAAGTAATATATAAATTGTAAAATACTGAAGGAGATTTATCAAAATGCTAACAGTGGATATATCTGATAGTTGTGACGGTTTCCATATTTCTTAATCATTCTTTTGGTATTTTCCAGAAATTTACAATGAACAAACTTTTGTAAATATGAAAAGTAGAATGAGCCTTTGAAATCAGTGAAAAATACAAATGTTATTTAACAGAAATATTGGTCTGAATTGATGCTTAATGGTGGCAAAGCTAAAGGGCCTGGGTAACCATGTAGCTAATTATTTACCCTTTTCTTAATACCATCTTAAGTTTCTGATGTTTGTGGAATTCCCCACATGGTAGCATTTTGCCTATTTTTCCCCCAATCTAGATCAGGCTTGACATTTGCCCCCCTCACATCAGGCCACAGTGCCAGAAAATTCCACTCATGTAATCTCTCACAGCTGTTAGAAGTTTGTAGATAGTTTGTATGTATTATACGCTTTGTTGTCCCTTGTTTGACCAGGAACCTTGATAGTATAAGGAAGAGGCTGGAGGTGAGGAAGTACAAGGACAGGCACCCACTTGCTGCCTTTGGTCTGTCTTCCCTCATGTAATCCTAGGAACTTCACCAACAAAGCAAGAAGCACCAGAGAAACACATTGGTACCCCTGACATTGGTCATTATGCTATGGAAAAAACTAAGCTCTTGGCCCCCACTTAGTGTAGGGAAATCTGAGGAAGTTGAGACCAAAGTCAAGACTCATTTCCTCAGAGCCATGAACAATATTACTCAAAACTGTTATTTTAAAGAGGTATAAGTGTATTCTGTGGTCACTGTGTACCAGGCATCATGCTGAACACTTCTAGGCACATTAAGTCACATGATTTCCAAAATAATCCTAGGAGGTGGGTCCTGAGATCCATTCATTCAAGAACTATATTATAGGTTGACTTCCTACTAAAAGCCCAGTCCTATTCAAGGTATGTTGTTAGATTCATGAACAAAATAGACATAGATCTTTGCCCTGGTTCAGATTATTTTCATTTGAGTTCATTTACAGATGAGAAATTGAGAAGCAAGAAGGATAAGTAATTTGTTTGGCAGTGCCTGGATCTGAACCTTGATAGTTCTGCTTCAGTGCCTGAAGGTTTGGTTACCATCACAGGAACATTTCCAGATGCAGCAGTCCAAATATCAATAACGCCAATGCTCAGAGGGGCTGGTACTGGCAACCAGCATCCTTTATGCTAATTTGTGTTGAGAATTACACCTGGTGGTTGTTTGTAGATCATAAATGTGTGTATGAATGTTAGATTATAAATGTATTTATGTTTGATCAGTTTAATTTGTTCAGTATTTATTGAGGACCTATTGCATGTCAGGTGCATGGTTCTTACTCTCAAAAAGTTCACAGTTTACTGGAGAAGACAATTCAGTCATTAGAACACAGTTGTGAAATGCTCTGATAGAGGTAAATTCAGTGTGCTGAGGAAGCATACCAAAGGCATGCAGATTCAGCCATTGTAGGTTTGCAGCTCAGGCATGTGGTGTCTGTTTTATAGGTTAAAAAAAAAAAAGGTCCCCAAGAGGCCCCATTGCTTGGGGCGAGGATCTATGGTTTGAAACCGGGATTTCTGACTTTTGGTCTAGTGTGTTCTTTGTCTCTGCAGATACAAAATTTCTGGAATGTCCACCTTCAACCCAGATTCATGTCTGGACAAATGAGTAGCCAAAGAATAGATCAGGCAAGCCCAGTAGGCATCATCATTTATGCCAATTTCCGTCCATGGAGTCCTGGATGGAGAACTCTTCTAAGGCTCACAGGAAAGAATGAATAGTCTATTAGTAGCATCAGCCATGGAGGGGAAAATAAGAAGCAAAAGATACAAATTCCAAGTCAGAAAAATGAGTAGGTTACCTCTGGAAAGAGAAGAATATGAAATAGAATGCTACCTAGGAAATGTCAATGTGATATTAAGACCTAAAGCAAATACCATAAAATGTTAGGATTTGACAAAGCAGGATAGTGGGTACAAAAACACTTGTTTTATTATTCTTTATACCTTTCTGTTTGCTCAAAATATTCCATTACAATCACAAAGCATACCATGAGTAGGGCATAAAAATGTAGATTAATCCCACAGTAAGCATTTTACTGATTTTCAATAACCTTGACCTTTTCTGAACAAGTGCATTGTTACTCCAAAGTCTACTTCAAATGTCACTTCCTCCATGAAAACATCTCTGATTCTGCATTGTAGCTGAAAGAATGTGCCTATGAATTCCTGACATACAATTAGTACCCTTTTCTTTGTAGATCCAGGTCACATCTCTGCTACTACACCATCCTGTTAACTCCGTGTTCATGGCAACCTACAGCCACAAGCATTGCTCAGAGAGTCTCCATCAAAGATGGCTAAATGGAAGAACATGCCTCTGATTCCCCAGGTGGGAGCCAGTTGTTCAATAGTTTTAGCTCTGAGAGTTTCAAATTTTACTTCCTTAGTGGGTCATTGTAACTAGCGTTGCTAACATAAAATGTGAAATCATGGAAGAGAAATATACTGAGAGCACTATCCCAACACCAGCAGTGATGTTGGAAGAATTGATGTAGTCAAATGCGTTGATGCCCTCTGGGAGGGGAGAGGTCCTACCCTTCTCTCACAGCCATTCTATTCCCAGGCCACAGTGGCTGCCTAGGAACATCTCAGAAGGTAAGGAAGGCTGTCCTTAAAATTGCATGGATCTGAACTCTGAATAAGCAAGGCATTCTAAGGCAAAGCTCTTCTTAAAGGGACTTAGTAACAAGTATTTAAAGAACCCTGATAGTAGTGTCCTGTGAGAAGTTGACTTTTGTACCTGAGGTCTTCGATCAGGCAAGTCTAACCTGTGACCCAGAATGACTTTGAATGCAGCCCAACACAAATTCTTAAACTTTCTTAAAACATTGTGAGATTTGGGGGGGATTTTGTATTTTAGCTCATCAGCTATTGTTAGTGTTAGTGTTTTATATGTGGCCCAAGACAATTCTTCTTCCAATGCGGCCCAGGAAAGCCAAAAGATTGGACATCCTGCTTTAGACAAATAAACTAATGGAAAAGTCATCCAGCCAATGTTAAAACTTTGACCAAGCAGGCAGATTACACAAAAGTTTCCTACAAGTCAACTGTTTCAAAAACAGTACTTTTCCACTATCATGATTTGAAATGTCATTATTGCCAAAGGAAGGAAAAACAGTAAATTCCCCCCTATTTACTCATCTTCTGTGGACACAAGACAAGATTCCAAGAACAATGTAGATATGCTACTTCGCCCAGAGCGTTCCCCCTTACAGAAGGTGTGGCTGTCACTCCTGCTTGCCTTGGGATCCAGTTGTGCAGGCTTTCTCTGGTATCATGCACATTCTTTATTCCTTTCATGAAGTATTATCTGGGAAGAAGGCCAACTAATTATAAAATATGATTTTTAACTGTTTAGTAGAGCAAGTTGCATTTCTTTTATTTGATTACATCATCTCAAAATAACTTGTTTTTAAAGAACTAGACCATTAAAGTAGGGTTGTAGCCCTTGGTGTTTACTTTTGTTACAGGAAATGGATATTTTCCTCAGTTCTTGTCTTCTTGAAAAAAAATTCAGTCAAGAGACAGAGCTTGTGCAAGCATAGGACAGTTTGAAGTTTATTAGTAAAGAAAGTACACCTGAGATGTGGAGTGGGCTGACCCAAGAGAGGGAAGCAGCTCCTTACATTGTGTGAAGGTTTTTTATTTCTATGGCTAGAATTGTGTCCCCTCTCCCTGTCTAGTATCACTCATTTTCCTGGCTGGCGTGCCCCCTCCCTGCTTCTTGTTCCCACGGTTATCTGAGCTCATTGAAATGCCCTGAGAACAGTTCTGATAAGCGTGATGTTTTCTCCTCCCTCTCCAGTATTTTGTCCTTCTAACAACATATCTTGATTTAGGGGCATGTGAGAGCCCATTATCCTGCTGAGCAAGCAAAGTGTGCCCCAAGTGAGAGCAGCTGTAAGGGCCTCCTAACTGGGCTAGTTCTCTTCTGCTAGTTCCTATCTTTACCAACCCTATCACTTTTCCCTTTGCATTTGCTTCCTTTATTCCAACTATGACTTGCAGTGAAGTTTTTAGAGTGCCTAAAGGTGCAGAGCATCCTGGTTTCTTATTTATTATGAAATCTGATCATATAGCAAACTGTAGAGAACATAATAAATAGCCTTGTGCCCACCACTAGCTTTCTCAAAACCCATTAGCCATATTTACTATACTATGTATTCAGGTTAAGTAGTATTAGCAGCTGTAACAGATAACCCCCAAACCTCAGTGCCTCAACATAACACAAGTTAATTTCTTCTTTTTTTTTTAAATTTATTTATTTTTCAGAGAGAGAGAGAGAGAGAGAGAGAGAGAGAGAGAGAGAGAGAGAGAGATACAGAGACAGAGACAGAGACAGATAGAGAACTGAACTGGGGAGCTCCCCGGTTCAGCATATGGGTCCACACAGGCCAGGGCCAGGGCCGGGATTTGATCCTTGGTCCCCAGCGCTGCAAAGTGAGCGCTTAACCCACTGAGCCATCCCGGCTTCCCCTAATTTCTTCTTGATATATCCACGTACCTGGTCAGGCAGCTTTCTGTCAAGCAGTAACTGGGGATGTCAGGCTATGTTCATATGGTGCTTCTGCAATCCTCAGCCTGTTATCTTTAAGTCACCAGGGCACTGACAGCTAATTAGCCAAGTGGTTTCTGGCAACAAGTCTATACTGTGATGGGTGAGAAGAGTGTTCTCCACTAATTAGCCAATACTGCCACATTTCAGGTTTATGTTTTCTTTGTTTTTTAAAAGTTTTTCACTCCTCTAGGGCAGCCTACTTACTGAGCTCTTACCAGTGATTCCCAACCTTGGTGGCTCCAGGGACCAATTTCATAGAAGACAATTTTTCCATGAAAAGGGGTTGGGAGGCCAAAGGAGGGGGTGGTTTGGGGATGATTCAGGTACATTACATTTATTGTATACTTTATTTCTACTATTATTACATTGTAATATATAATGAAATAATTATACACACAATGCAGAATCTGTGAGAGCCCTAAGCTTGTTTTCCTGCAACTTAAACAGTCCCACCTGGGGGTGATGGGAGACACTAACACCTGAAGTGTGTTGCTGACACTGATTTGACAGGAGGTGGGGCTCAGGTGGTAATGGGAGTAACAAGGAGCAGCTGTAGCTCTCCTGGCTCACCTGCGCTCACTTCCTACCACGCGGCCCAATTCCTAACAGACTACAGACCAGAACTGATCCATGTCCCAAGGGTTGGGGACCCCCGTCTTACTCAACAATCTTCCATTGTTCTTCCTTTGGTCTAGCCTAAGTCTCTGTTGGATCTGAGTCCCATTTCCTTGTGTTCTCTCTCCCAGTGGTGCAACAATGTCCAATGTGTATAAAACACCTCTGCAAATTTGAATGCCCTTTCTTCTGTCTTTGGTTTGTCATCTTTAAAGTTAAATACTTCCAGTTCAATATTTCCTTATAGATATGAATTTCCAACTCTTTTAAATCAGAATTTCTCAAAGGGATTGAAATGAATGTTAAATCTAAAATGGTCAAATATGTTTGATAAACACTGTATTAGACCACATAAACCTCATCTCTTTTTTGAAGACATCTCAGCTTCTCAAACACATAACATGCGTTGTAATTTTCTGGAAATAACCTCTATAGTATTTCCCAAATATTTTTGATCATGGAATATTACTTAGGAGAAGCAGGACTGGTAGAATGTAGGGGAATGCATTTTAAGAGACAAAGCTTTAAATCTTTGACTCCTACAAGTTATCCATGCCTCTTTTAGAGAGTGGTCCTGGCATCAAATGTGATGCTATCTAGGTTTTTTGGCTTTGTGTTAAGCAGCTCCAGGGCCCAGCTTGATGTGCATAGCCTATTGATGTTCATAATGAATACTCCGTGAGATAGTGAAACCTACAGGTGCCTTCTAAAATTCCAAAGAGGGGAAGCCGGGATGGCTCAGTGGGTTAAGCGCTCACTTTGCAGCGCCGGGGACTGAGGATCGAATCCCGGCCCCAGCCCGTGCGGACCCATATGCTGAACTGCGGAGTTTCCCCAGTTCAGTTCTCTTTCTGTCTCTGTATCTCTCTTCTCTCTCTCTCTCTCTCTCTCTCTCTCTCTCTCTCTCTCTCTCTCTGTCAAAAACAATTAAGAAAAAAATAAAATAAAATTCCAAAGAAAGATTAAGTCATGCTCCAGAGGGCTTTAATGTTCAATGCTTATAATTTAAAAAAAAATGTAATTCATCAATGACTAATAATGCAGCTGCTTATTTACCACAATTTTTTAAAACAGCTGTTTTTAAGATTTATTTTATTGTTTCTGACAGAGACAGACTGAGGCAGAGAGAAGGGAAAGGGTCCAGAGTAGTCTCCATAGTTGTATGTTAACAGTTTTCAACATAGTTTCATCCCACACAGGTGGGCAGGGGCCACACAGGGTGGAAACCAGACTGGGAGCCTCCTGCAAGGGAAGCACACCTCAGTTCAGCATATGGGTCTGCACGGGCCAGGGCCAGGATTTGATCCTTCGTTCACAGGGCTGCAAAACGAGTGCTTAACCTGCTGAACCATCCTGGCTTTACTGATAATTTTTAATTAACCAGAATAGCCCAGTAGTTCAAGCTTCTTCAACTACTTAGTATTTTTATTATTAAAAAAAAAAAAATCAAAGTAACACAGGTACATGATATTTTAAAAACCCTATACTACAGGACTTAAAATGAAAATTTGCAGTCCTGCCTCATATCTGATTCACATGATCCAGAAATGACCACTTACAGAGTTTCAGGAATCTCTTTTGTTAATAATTTCCATATTTTAAAGCTTTAACCTTATACTTTCATTTACTTCCTATTACAGAAAGAATTTTCTATTTGCTTCCCATCGACACACATGTGTATACACACACATATACTCCTTTTATTATTATATAATAATTTGGGGTAAAATCATTTAGCACTTTCATGATTGTATAAGTTAGTTCAGAATTGAGCCATCTATTTGCCATGATTTTTTGAACTTTTTTTTTTTTAAGCAGAAATTTTTATGTGTGTATCATCAGTTTGTTAAGTTTCAGATAGATTTACAAAATTACTCTTAGTGTGATGAGACAAACTATATTATCTATGAATTTGATTTTCCTCCCTTGGATACACTTCACTTGAAACCCTTCATTCCCCTGCTCTAAGCTGGATCGATTGTTCTCTTGGTCACTTGTACACCTCTGGTCATGAGACTTCCTTTACTGTGTTGCAGCACCTATGTTCCAGGCATATTCCTTCTTTCTGCTTCACTCCTTGTGTGGGTTGTGTGGAGAACATCCTTCCATAGTCTCCTAAGAAAAGGGACACAGGAGATCATTTATTTTGCACTCATGTATATCTTATGTGTCTTTATTCTGCCCTTACACTCGATCAATATTAGTCTAGGTATTGAATTCTAGGTTGAAAGTCATTCCTACTC
The DNA here is from genome assembly GCA_004027555.1 of Craseonycteris thonglongyai. Taxonomy (NCBI): domain Eukaryota; kingdom Metazoa; phylum Chordata; class Mammalia; order Chiroptera; family Craseonycteridae; genus Craseonycteris; species Craseonycteris thonglongyai. The sequence continues at coordinate 25,191 of PVKE010005745.1, forward strand.
AAGTTTTGAAGGCATGACTCTACAGTCTTTTAGCTTGCATTTGTGTTTTGAAAAATCTAATGTCATTCTGATTTATGTAATCTTCTTTCTGGAAGAAGTTAATATATATTTTTTAATCTCTGATGTTGTTGAGGTGGGTGGGTATTTTTCATTTATCGTACTGGGTCCTCCAGAGATCCTTCATTCTGAAAATTCATTTGTTTTTGTTTTGGGAATTTTCACAAAAGAATTCCTTGAGAAAGTCTTTCTCTCCATTTGTTTATTTGTTTTTGCTTTGTTTGTTTGTTTGGTTTTTTTCCTTTCTTTCTTTCTCAATTTCTGTTAGCCAGATATTAGACTGCATGGGTGATTTTCTAATTTTCTTATTATTTTATTCCTAATTCATTACATCTTTATCTTTTCATTCTATATTTGGGGGTAATTTCTTCAATCCCCCCCCACTTGTCTATAGAATATTTTAAATGGTCTTTGTTCTCCAAATGTATTTTTTATAGCACTTTGTTCATATTTCAAAGATTTTTCTATTCCTAAAGTTATTAATTATAAACTTACAGTTTATAAACTTGTTTTTCCATTCTTTGCATTATCTCTGATTCCCCTAAGTTGCTTCGTTCTCTTTGTATATTGCTGTTTTATGTTGAAGTTTACCTTTAACTGTTCATCCTTGACTGCTCCTTCTTGCTTAAGAGGGAGGTGCTATAAAAAAAGATAGGAAGTTTGTGTTTTGAGTGAGTGATTTGATGGTAGACTGACTATTTTGTTACAGGATTTCAAATGCCTGTAATAATAGGCCTTTTCTCCTGGGTCGGTCTGTTTTCCCAGAGAGGAATATTCCTATCTCAAATCTGGCTGCCAGACTCTGAGCAAGAGAATGAGGCTGGAGGGTTCATCATTCAGCACACAAACTTTTACTTAACATACGTGTTTTCAAAATGCATCCACTCCTCAAACTATACTTGGTGTTCTGGGTCCTCTAGCTAAGGGAGCAAACTCTATATTTCTGACAATTTAGGATGATTGTTTAGGACAGGAACCCCAGCTGTTACAGTTATAGACATTCCAGCAGCCAATTCACTGCCTTCACTGGCATCTTCTTTCTAAATGGTAGCTTCTCAACCTAGGAGCCTCTTAGATGCTCTGAGATTTGAATCCATTAGCTTCTTTTGGGCATCTCTATCAGTAGAAAACAAGTTTTAGCGTTCCCTGCTAAGTGCTTAGCACACATTCCTCTGCCATCTGCTTTCCATTTCCCCCAATATTCCTTGTTACCTCTCCACAACATCTCCAGTGAATTTTGTCTTTTGGGGTTGACAGCATTTCTTTTATTTTTACTTTCTATACTATTATTTTAGTAAGATTTTAGTAGAGGGTACATGACTTGAGTTCACTGTGTATTATGGACTGAATTCATAACAGAATATATTCATAATCGAATTCCCCCCAAATTCACATGTTGAAGCCATTATAACCAGTGTGACTGTATTTGGAGACAAGGCCTTCAAAAAACTTATTAAGGGTAAATGAGGTCATAAAGTTGGGATCTTAATCCAATAGGACTGGTATCCTTGTACGAAGAGACCCTAGAAGTGCACACACAGAGGCAGGGTCATGCAAGGGCATAGCAAGCCCAGAAGAGAGGCCTCAAGAGCAGCCAGACCTGATGATGACACCTTGACCTTGGACTGCCAGCCTCCAGAACTGTGAGAAAATGCACTTCTGTTTAAGTCATGCAGTCTGTGATATTTTATGTCAGCTCAAGCAGATATTAAGAGGAAGTCTCGCCCCATTCTTTCCCATCTGCCTCTTTGACACAAATATTCTTCATTTGTACTGTTAATGTTCCCTCTCCAAATGTGAAATTCTCTACATACCTGTGTGTGAACTATTAGTATTTTGGTTTTGTGCATTCAGCCAATGAGCCAGGCGCTGTGCTCTGGCTACCCAGAGATGAATAAGACTTTGTTTCCAGTCCTCAAAAAAACTCTTCATTTACTAGAGATGGCAATGCCTCTTTTCAGTATCCTGATTTTTCTATGCTATTTTAAAGTACCAAACAGGTATTTTTGTTGGTACAGTAGATTCTTTGTTAACCAAAACTTAAGCAACTGGCACTATCTCAAGCAACTGACAAAATAGTCCTGGTTAATAGAGAGTCTACTTACATTTATCCGGCACCTACCAATCCCTGTGGGTGCTGGTTAACTGAGAGTCTCCTGTATAATTTTGTCATTTTAGTATTTTAAAAAGTCTAAAATCTGAATCATTTCCCCCAGGAAGTTGGATACTATATTGAAGAACAGCTTGTTTCATTTCTAAAGCACTCTGACCACATTCCTCCCCTGGTTAAACCCTTCTAAGCTAAATTGCTTGTATTCCCATTTCCCAAATTGCTCGTAAAGTGGAGCATCTCTTTCTACGTTTCATAGTCATGTGTATTTCTGCCAAACCAATTTAATTCTCAAAGATTCAAGCTAAAGGGCCCTACTTGGGCCTACTGCTGCAAGGACTTTAAGGGGCAGAGAGGACATGCCCCCATGGGGCTGACACCCTGCTTCTAAACCATTTCTAGTACCCAGAACCCCAGAATCCCCTGCCTGAAAGCACTGAGTGGCTTCCAGGGCCCGTGTGGGTCTCTTGTCCAGGTGCCTCTAGTGAATGAGAAGAACAGACACAATTTTTGTGTGTCCCACTGGGGTTGTGCAGGGATCTGAGAAGGAACACCATGGCTCTTTAATTGTATGCCCTAGATTCTGCCCTACTTGTCTCAGCCTAGCCCTGCCTCTGGAAGGATGCTAGGTAAAGAGTGAGGAGTGGTGAGAGTTAGAAGAGAGGGGTGCAAAGAGGGAAATACCTCCCAGGCTTACTTCTCAGTTTTAGTCCTGGAACCAGACCACTGAGTACCCCCATGGCCAGATTCCTTCTACTCCCACCACTCTTTTAGTGAAGGACCAGCAATATTCTCCTAGGGCCCGAGCCCCAGAGCCCTAGGATGCATTTTAGGTGATGCAAAGTGAACGCTTACGTACAGGTGTTGTCATGTTGCTTCAATATTGCAAGAACTGGCTCTACCTAAGTCTTTTCAAATTCTAGTACTAGGGATCACAATTTTCTTAATGAGAGCAATATGTTTCTGGTATTCTTTATAAAAAACAAACCTGACTCTGGGTATGGCTGATTATCAGGTGAGCAAATTCCCTTGCATAGCCACAGTAGAGAAGAGGTTTATATTAGTACTTTGTTGTCTAAGTCAGACCCTTTTCTCATTTGTTTTCCACTATTGTGAATTTCTATCACTCAGTGATGGTAGGCAATTTAGTGAGTTGTCTCTCCTTGCCTCTGGGCTTGCATCAAAACTAACAGCTGCCAGGTGACTGTCACTACTATCTCTTGGGAGTACAGCAGTGGTTCTCAAACTTGGGAGTGCTTCAGAATCACCTGGAGCACTTACACCAACATAGATTTCTGGATTCTACTCTCAGAAGTTCTGATTCTGGAGATTGGAGAAAAGAAGGAGAACTTGATTTTCTGACTAGTTCCCAGGTGATGCACATGCTGCTGGTCTGAAACACACCTTGTGAACTATTGCAATAGAGTGGTCATTCTGTCCTATGTCTTGAATGTACACCTGAATCATTGAGAGGAGTGTGCAGAACGAAGTTGTCATCCTCATTAAGCAGTGTTAGTGATGATTCAGCTGTTTTCCTGGTCCAGAATGCAAGATCTCAGTATCTTCTCTCTCTCCTTGCTCCTCTTTCTAAATTGTTTAAAAAAGTGATACTTTTGAAGAAAATCCAAGATGGCAGAGTAAGCAAACACTGTGTTTATCTACAGTGTTAATTTTAATGTGCTCTTCCATGCTCCTGGAGAACCATCTGAAGTCTAGCTGAACAGAAGTTTTGTAAGTACAGATATTAAGAAAAAGCCATGTTGAGACTGATAGGAGTGGCAGAGATGTGAAGCCGTCAATTCCAAACCTCTGTGTGATGGTTGAAAAAGGTAATCTTAGCCATGAGGTTTCCCATCACCACCTCCCAGTTCTAGGTAACTACTAATCTACTTTCTGACTCTAGGTTTGCCTATTTGGACCTTTCATATAAATGGAATCATACAGTAGGTGGATTTTTGTGACAGGCTTCTTTCACTTAGCATAGTGTTTTCAAGATTTATCCATGTTGTAGCATGGACCTCCTTTCTTTTGTTGATGAATCATAGCTCATTGTATGGAAATACCATATTTTGTTGATTCATTTGTCAGTTGATGGGTATTTGGGTTGTTTTGCTTCTCTGGCTATTATGAATAATGCTGCAATAAACATTTATGAATAGATTTTTAAGTGACTACATATCTTTTTTTTTTTAAGATTTATTTTTATTGTTTTTGACAGACACAGATACAGAGACAGAGACAGAGAGAAGGGGGAGTGCCCAGAACAGTCTCCATAGTTGCACATCATTGGTTTTCCCACATAGTTTCATTCCACAGGTGGGCTCGGGGCTGCACAGGGCAGGAACTGGGCCAGGGTCTTCACCCTGGTGAGAACTGAACTGGGGGCACTCCCCAGTTAAGCATATGGGTCCACACGGACCGGGGCCGGGATTCGATCCTCAGTCCCCAGGGCTGCAAAGTGAGCGCTTAACCCACTGAGCCATCCCGGCTTCCCCTACTACATATCTTGTATTCTCTTATGTGTATACCTAGGAGTGAAATTGCTGGGTCATAGTGTACCTTTCTATATTTAACTAGGTGAGGAAACATTAAGCTGTTTCTCAAAGTGGCTATATGACTTCCAGCAACACCAACAATGTGTCAGGGCTACTATTTCCATACTATCTTGCCAATACTTGTTATATCCTGTCTTTTTTAATGTAGCAATCCTAATGGATATGAGCAGTATCTTTGATTTTGATTTTGATTTTTCTTATGGCTAATGATCTGGAGCATCTTTTTATATGTTTATCAATTATTTGTATTTCTTCTTTACAGAAATATCTATTCAAATTCTTTTTTAAATTGAGTTCTTTATCTTTTTATTACTGAATCTTTAAGTGTCCTTTATTCTGAATAGAAGTCCCTTTCCAGGAAATGATTTACAAATATTTTGTTCCATTATATGGGTTGGGTTATTTTCCTCTTTCTTGATAGTGTACTTTGAAACACAAAACTTTTAAATTTGTATGTAATCCAGTTTACCTATTTTTTTCATTTGTTGCTTTGCTTTTAGCGCCTTGTCAAGGTCACAAAGATTTGCTCCTGTTTTCTTCCAAATGTTTTGTAGTTTTAGCTCTTACATTTAGGCTGATGATTCATTTTAGTTAATTTTTGTATATATTGGGTGATATAAGGACCCAGCTTCATTGTCTTGCATGTGAATTTCCAGTTGTTTCAACACAATTTGTTGATTCGACTGTTCTTTCCCCATTGAACTCTCTTGGCACACTTGTGAGAACAAAACAAAACAAAACAAAACAAAAACAATTGACCATAAATGTAAGAATTTATTTTGGGGATATCAATCTATTCCATTAATCTGTCTATCCTCATGCCAGTACTGCACTCTCTTGATTACTGTAGCTTTTTAGTAAGTTGTGAAATTGGGAATTGTGAGTCCTTCAATTTTGTTTCTTTTTTTTTTTTTCTCCAAGGTTATTTTGGTAAATCTGTGTCTCTTGCACTTCCGTATGAATTAGAGAATTATCTTTTCAATTTTTGCAAAAAAGAAAAGAAAAGAAAGGAAAAAAAGGAAGGAAGGAAGGAAGGAAGGAAGGAAGGAAGAAAGGAAGGAAAAGGCACGTGGTACTTTGGTAGCAATTGTATTTATTATATATATAGATCAGTTTGGAGGGTATTGTCATCTTAAAATATTGTCTTCAGATCTATGACCATGAGGAGTTTTTCCATTCATTTCAATCTTTGATTTCTCCCAGCAGTCTTTTATAGTTTTTGGCATACAAATCTTTCACTTCTCTTATATTTGTAAGTATTTTATTCTTTTTGATACTGTTGCAAACAGAATTGGTTCCTTAATTTCATTTTTGAAATGTTGATTACAAGTGTATAAAAATACAATTGATGTTTTACTATTGATCCTGTATTCTGCATTCTCGCTTAACTTACTTATTCTAATTTTTAAAAATATATTTCTTAGGATTTACATGTAAGATCATGTCAGCTACAAATAGAGATCATTTTACTTTTTTCTTTCAACATGGATGTCTTTTATCTCTTTTTATTGCTTAATTGTCCTGGCCAAAACTCTAGGACAGTGTTTCTTGTTGGAGGGTAAGGTCCCCAAATGTAGTCCTTCATCAATCTGACTGAGGCCACACCATGGAAGAGTCAGTGAACACAGAGGAGCTTTGTGAAACTGGTAGTAATATGGTTCCACCTAATAATGCACATCTTCCCATGATGGCATTTCAAAACATCTTTCAACAGAAAAATACTAATTGCTGTCATCCATTTCCCAAGTTATCAATGGAAGTTCTAGTGCAAAGATTGGCCAGGGTGTTTTATCTGTAAATAATTTGGAGCACTGGGCAACAGTGCTGATGTCAAGCCATATGGAGTTGAATTCACTTGGAAAACCATTGCCAGATTCCGCACATTGTCAAATGCCAGAAGACAAGTCCAACTCTAAGAACACCAATCACTAATAATAATTTTATAAGTGGAATGATCACATGGGAAAAACAGACCTCCAAACAACCAATAGACTCCATTTTACTGATGCAGCTCACATATGTTACCTTTATGTATTTGTTTATAGTTGCTCATAATAATTTTCTGGGTGTGTGCTTTATTTTCCCATCATGCTTAAGAGTAGAGACCTTTTTACCACCTTTACAAATTCTTAAACATGGTGTGGTGCAGTGAAATCTGCATAACTGTAGCTAATGACATTGATAATTGACTTACCAGTCTTAGGAACAGCCCTATCTTTTCTCTTGGGCTCTCATCTTCACTTCTGAACATCTCTTCTAAAATGCATCTCTATCACCTCTTATACTGACCCCCTACTGCCTCTGCTCAGAATTCTTTTACCCTAAGATTTTTAACATCTCAAGACAATGCCATTATATTTCTTGTCCATCTCCCATGTTTATTTACTGTTAACACCTCTCTTTCTTCTTTATCTAGTCTTTAATGGGTCATGATGAGTTCACCTGTTTGCTTTCTAGCAAATGTGCTCATACTTCTCTCCCTGTGCATTCTCAGGGCTCTCCATACATTGCAGGTGGCCTAGATTGTTTTGGTAGCCTCTATTCATCTATTTCTTTAACCAAAGGTAATATTTTGCAATACCAGCCTTTAAGCAATGTTCTGACCATATCTCTTTCCTATTCATACCTCAATGACTTCCCCATTGCTTGTAAAATCAGCCCAAATTCCATAGCATATAAAATTTTCCATGAATTGGCTGCAGAATTTCTTTTCCATCTAGTCTCTTGCTGGAGCCAGGCCTCAGCATCTTCAGTTATTGTTCTTTTGCCTTCTTACAGTCACATCTTTGCCTGCTTTGTCTCATCAGCTTTGAGTGCCTCCCCACTTCAGCATTTATTCTATTGTATTCTTATAACTCGTCTCAAGTGCTACCTGTTCTTTGAAACACTTCCTGATATCTCCAATTAGTAGTTATCCCTTGTGTCTTCTGAACTCCTGTTGAACTTTAGCTATAGGTTTCTTAGATATTTGCCACTTTCTATTTTACCTGTAGTTACATTTGTAGATGTGTAAACACATTAATCTCCTATAAGCTCTTTGCAAGGAAATGGACGTTGACTGAACCCATGGCATAGTATTTTATGGCCACCAGGGTTGACATTGCCACTAGATGTGACCAGACCTTAATTATTTCTCACTTGTGATTTGTACTCACTTATAATTATATCCCAGCCTCCCATTCTTCTCTTCCCATTTTATTCTTATTGAAGGTACTATCCAGAGTCATCTGATCAGGAGCTCCCCTTCCTATTATGATTTGATGCCAGTCCATGTCCTCAGGACTCACTTCATGCTCTTTACCCCTACCAGCCTCTGTCTCTCCATCCCTGCTACCTCCACACACACAACACAAACATATACACATACACACACATACACACTCAGGTTCATTGGACATCCTGAACATGCCGTGTCCATTCTGAGCAATCTCCACTTCCCAGAGTGTCTGGAAGTCCTGGTAACTCCTTGCTGTTCTCCAAAATATAAATTTTTTTAAGCCTATTTCTTACTCTTGCCTTTCACTGCCATCACAATAAGTCCAAATAAACTTATGTCCTCTGCATAGCTTGCATAGTCCCCTAAACACACTGAGGCACAATTTTGTTTGTTTATACAATTATGCATGGACATGTCTGTCTTCCCTAAGTGGTGAACTTCCCAAAAAGCAGAGACTCTATAACACCAGTGTCTAGCCATCCATCATTCAACAAATGCTTGAGTGAATGAAAACAAAATCCAGGAATGCTTTTTAATTCTAGAGATGAAACTGATGAGTGAATCACAGCAAATCAAGCCAACATTGTCTTTTTATAGCTTCCTGAGAAAGAAAAAAAAATGTCAAACTGGGTATAGCAGATCTTTCTGCATGATGTAATTCTCAGCCTCCTTCTGGGAAGTAATCCACATTCCTGATTAAATGCTTGAGCAATGCTCTGATACTCCTCAGTGACTAAGAACTTCTGGGAAGTTAGTGTTGTCTACCCAACTGACTGACTAACCTAATAATCTTTAACCACACTTTTTTCCCTTTCTTATTGTCAGCCTTTCCTTACAGAGAGCTTGAAATATAGTAAAACTTTAATACATGCTTGTAACAATTATTCTGAAAAGTCCTTATTTTATTTATTTATTTATTTATTTATTTTTAAACACAGTTTGTCTAAAGACTATTTCTGGGCCCTCCCACTTTCACAGCACCTTATATGCAAATGTGTGTGTATGTGTATATATATATTCTTATTTGTTCTCTCCCTTCACTCCACCTTTCCCTCCACCTTTCCCCCTCAGCCCTCCCTGTCCATAGAAGGAGGCACATACTGAATCTGGAAGGATGGATGGTGACCATGTGAAGGAAGGGGAAACAGGTGTTATATGTGGGAGTGGGAGCCTCAGGCAGTCACATACAACAAGAGAGGAAAGGAGGAGGTAGATAGCATTCTTGAAGGAGCTGGGACGGACAGATTGGCAGGGTAGGGACATGGAGCAGCTTGTGGACTTGCTAAGGAGCTCAAGTTTTATACATATACTAAGTGATGAAACTGAACCAGTATCTTAACTAGTATCTTCAGAAATTCAGACAAGTGTACTGTATGTGATAGAAGATTTAAACAGAATGACATTCTTACCAGTCCAAATAGGCTAGGATATGCTGCAGACACAAACAATCCTCAAATTTTAGTGGCTTAGAACATACAAGACTTATTTGTTACTCATACCACATGTCCAACAAGAAGAAGGCTCCACTTCACATGATTTTCACTCAGGATAACAGAGGCTTCCCCATTTTATAATCCTGTCATCCAGGGGTTATTGTAACAAATAGAGAAGGCAGAGAAGCATGCAGCAGCAATTAAGCAATTATTTTGAAGCAAATGATTTTTCTTATAAGTGATGAACTTCCCACATTTCATTAGCCAAAGAAGATTGTATGATTACACACAATTTCAAGGAGGGTGGAAAAAGATCATCTTTTGTACTCCTGGAAAGAGGGAAGCATCTGAAATATCTCTGAATATTAGAAATGTCTATTCTGTATAGTAATCATGGTACAAAGACAGAATAGTCACTTTGAACTTTGGAGGGTGTTTCAGATGGTGGTAGAAAAGAGAACTTGATTGACCAGGACTTCCAAATATAAGAGAGGATTTCAGACCTCAGAATGGTGGTGGTGGTGTGAAAAGTGTGGTAGACCCTCTCTCAGGTGAGACCATTTAACTGGTAAAGACCATAACAGCCACTTAAAGACTCTGGAAGTTATCCTAAGAGCATATAGCAATTGGAGTAATTTTTTTTTTCAAGAAAATCTGTATCTTGGTAAGAACTGAGTTGGTAGCATTTGAACCATGACCTGTTCTCATGCCCCTTCCCCTAGCTCCGTGTGCTGGAAACTGTAGTCTAGCAAGGCATGAGTGAGAATATGCGGCCTAGCTCCTAGTCCAGGGCCGTGGTCTCACTCTGAGAGGGGCAGGCCCATGTATCTCATCTTCCACAGTCCTGGCTGTGGAAGCGCTATTGCAGGCAAGCCTGATTGAGAGGTCTAAGCTCCCTGTCCCAACCCAGTTCTTATTTGCGGAACAGGTGCTCTGTCCCAAGCATGATAGGTTGAAAATACAGGGGCCTCAATTTTCTCAACTCAAGCCTGCTTGTCATGCAGAGGTTTCATGTCAGAGCTAAGAAAAGAAGACCAAGGATTATCAATTTCCACTCCTCACACACAGTGCCCACTTATAGAGCAGAGGTTGCACTCCAAGAGAAGTGGGCCATTGTCCCCACCCCCAGCTCAGGCAAAGGGGTTCTATCCTGAGAAAGAGGAAGGATGTAAAATTGCATTTCACCAGAAAGGACTGACTGTATTTGAAATACAGCATGAAGGAGATCATGCAGGTCATCATCAAAAACAATGGAAATCTTAGTGGTGAGCAATTAAGGTGTTACTACATAGATGATGTAGTATAGAGTTGTACACTTGAAACCTATTTAACCTTGCTAACTGATGTCACACCAACAAATTTAGTTAAAAATAAATAAATAAATAAATAAATAAATGCAAACTATAGGATGAAAACTATATTATAGAAAGTATTGCTTTCCTATCCTTACTCATAATAAATATGTCATAATTTCCCAAATCTAGTGAAAAATTAAACTATTCTTTATGTTGCCAATAAAATATAAGGTGGGAAAGCCAGGATGGCTCAGTGGGTTAAGTGCTCACTTTGCAGCCTCGGGTACCAAGGATCGAATCCCAGCCCCGGCCCATGCGGACCCATATGCTGAACTGGGGAGTGCCCCCAGTTCGGTTCTCACCGGGGCGAGACCCCGGCCCAGTTCCTGCCCTGTGTAGCCCAGCCCACCTGTGGAATAAAAGTATGTGGAAAAACAAGTGATGTGCAACTATGGAGACTGTTCTGGGCCCTCCCCCTTCTCTCTTTCTCTGTCTCTGTACCTCTCTTTCTCTCTCTCTGTCAAAAACAATAAAAATATATCTTTAAAATATAAGATTATCCTTTACATAAAAAGGAGAAGGAGGAAGAGGAAGAGAAGACAAAGAAGAAGAAGAAGACGATTAAACTAGCTTAAAGATTCTATTAATAGTATAATAGCAGAAGGCAAAATGGGAGATTTGAAAAGAGACAACCAAGAATAACCATCCTAAGTTCACACTCAGGGAGTCCAGAAGGCTCTGTACATGTGAAGTGCTAGAAGGAAAAATAAAACTGTCAACCAAAAATCCTATGTCCAGCAAACCTATCTTTTAAAAATAAAGGCAACCCTCATACATTGCTGGTGGGGATAAAAACAATGGGGCAGCTGCTTTAGAAAACAGTTTGACATTTCTTTGAAAAGTTAAACAGAGTTACCCAGTAATTCCATTCCTAGGTATATAATCAAAAGAAATGAAAACACATGTCCACACAAAAACTTGCCCATGTATGCAAATAACAGCACTATTTATAATAGCCCAAAAGTGTGGAAAACCCAATGTCCATCAACTAATGAATGGATCAATGTAACATATTCATATAACAGAATATTATTGGATGATAAAAAGAAATGAAGTAGGGGATGCTGGGATTGCTCAGTGGGTTGAGTACTCACCTTGCAGCTCCTGGGATCAAGATTCAAGTCCTGGCCCCAGCCCATGTGGACCCATATGCTGAACTGGGATGTGCTTCCCATGTGGGAGCCCCTGGTTTGGCCTCTACCCCAGGCAACATTCCCATGTGGGAGGCCCCTGGCCCAGTTCCCATCCTGTATGGCCTCACGCCCACCTGTGTGGAATGAAATTGTTGAAAACTAATGACGGACAACTATGGAGACTGCTCTGGGCTCTTCCTCTTCTATCTCTGTCTCTCTGTCAAAGCAATGAAATGTCTTAAAAAAAAAAAGAAATGAAGTATTGAAACATGCTACAACATATTAATGGATGAACCTTGAAAACATTATGCTAAGTAAAATAAGTCAGTCCTAAAAGATCACATATTGATTGTATGGTTGAATTTGTTTACAATTTCCAAAGTCGGCAGTATCATAGAGATGGAGCGTATATTGTTGGACGCCTAGAGCTGAGAAGTGTGGAGAGAATGGGACATGACTGTATAGGAGTTTCCCAGGGCTAGTGTAACAAAGTACTATCCCACAAACAGGAGAGCTTAAGACAACAGAAATTAATTTTCTCACAGTTGAGGAGGCTAGCAGTCCAAAATCAAGGTGTTGGTGGGGCCATACTCCCTCCAAAGCCTCTAGGAGAGGATATTCCTTTGCTTTTTTCAGCTCTGGTGGTCCCAAGCATTCCTTCACTTATGGCAGCAGAACTCCAGTTTCGGCCTCCATCTTCCCTCTGTGCTGACCTCCCATGGCATTGTCCTCTCTATGGGTGTCTGTCCAAATTGTCCTGTTCTTGTAAGAATACCAGCAAAATGTATTAGTGACCTCCTCTGAACTTGATTAGATCTGCAGAGATCTTATTTCCAAATAAAGTCAGATTCACATGTAACCGGGGTTAATACTTCAACATAGCCTTTTGAGAAACAGAGTTCAACCCATGACACACTTTTCATGAATACAGAGGTTTTGTGATTTTGTGTGTGTGGGGTGGGGAGGGGGGGCTGGGTGGGAAGGTGACTCCTTAGCTATTCTAAAAACCACTGAATTGGGGATGCTAGGATAGTTCAGCAGGTTGAGCACTTGCCTTGCAGCCCCAACATCTGAGGATCAAATCCCAGCCCCGACCCCGACAAACCTATATGCTGAGCTGCAGTGCAATTAATAACCCCCCTGTGACAAAGATTCTCACCTCCAATGTGGAAGCCCCTAGTTCGGTTCCCATCCCGCGCAGCCCGGCACCCACCTGTGTGGAATGAAACTACGCCACAACCGATGATGTACAACTATGGAGACTGCTCTGGGCCCTCCCACCTTCTCTCTCTCTCTTTCTCGCCACCTCTCAAACAAAAATAAAATAAAATAAAAACCATTGAATTATACATTTTCTATGGATTAATTGTATGGTATGTGAACTATACCTGAATAAAGTTGGTTTAAAAATGAAACAGAAATAAAGACATTCCCAAATTAAAAAAGAAAACACTGAAAGAATTCATGGCTAGCAGGTCTTTCTGGAAAGAAATACTGAAGGAAGTCCTTCAGGCTGAGATGTGAAGACAGATAGTAATTCAAATCCACACACAAGCAGAATTCCAGTAAAGGTGATTATGTAGGTAGGTAATGATAAAAGACAGTTTAAAAGACAGTTTAATTACGTGCGCGCATGCGCGCGTGTGTGTGTGTTAGTGTGTATATATATATGTGTATGTATATATACATATATATGTACATACACATATATATATGTTTTTTTTCTTGTCTTTGGTGATCTAAAAAGCAATTGTGTATAAAAGAGGAATCCACACACGCACTTTCAGCTACATGAAGTCAGAATGAGCCCAGTATTTCTCAGGAATTTTAGCCATTCACTGCCACTGGTTCAGTCCAGCTTCCAAGATCCCCCCAGATCCTGAGATTTTCTGGCCTTGTTCAGGGCTCAGCAGAGTACTGACCTGATAAATTTGGAATTGTTCTACCACCACCCAATCCTGAAAAAGAAACTAAATCATTTTTTAGACAATTCTAGTTACTTTTGACATTGCTTGAGAAACTACGATGTTCTATGCTGAAGGAAAATAAAACTTATCTAAAGGCTAATCACACTTTATAAATGACAAAAATGTTTGGCTGGAGTTAAAAACTAAAGGTTAAGGATAAAGGTCCATTTTCTCCAATTCAATCCCATAGTCCAGCCCTGTGCCACACAGGGAGATTTTCTAAAGCAAAGGTCAGCATCTGTCTTAGAACTGACCAGTCCAGCCATTTTTTTAATGACATTAACTGATTCCAAACTGTTTTGTTAGCAGCCCTGGGTCTTGGCTGTCTTGTGTGGAGAATTATTACTGGCTTTGCCCACATTTTGGCAGCTGTTTTCAGTGCACTGTTGCTGTGCCTGATTATGATGGGACACCATAGTATCTTTTCTCATCCAGAACGCAAATGAATCTCTGTGACAGTTTTATGATTCCTTTGTTCTAGTGCCATTTGCTCTAAAATCTAAAGGAGAGTGAATACAACTATGTATTCTGAAATGATATGGGTTTTTTTTAGCAGTAGAGGATCAAGATAAGAGCCAAGTATTCTAAACTCCGCTCTCTTACCCTGTGCTTCCAACTGCAAGCTATTTAATGTCCTTGAGTTGTTGCCACCAGAGGCCATGGGGTGGGGATGAGGCTCAAGTCACCATTGAGTTACCTCAGGGGAGAACTCGGGTGGGTTCCTCTGCCATGAGAGGAGTCATGTACTGGAGAGGCCATTGGAGCCCAGTAAGGAGGCCCAAAGATGGCAGATCTGGTGGAGGAAGTTGGTGTTTGAGGATCTGTGGCTTCTGGGGGAAGTTTGAATCTGCTCATCCTCCCTGAACCCTGAAAGGTTGAAGGAGGCTGCAGTAAGAGTTAGCTAAATCTTTCCTAACCAAAGTTGGGGGAATGGAGGGAAGGCCGGGAGACCTACTAGCAGATGGAAACCAAGGTATTGGAAGGGTTGGTTCCTTCTGGAGGGTTGGAGAAAGAATCTGTCCCACACTTCTCCCCACTTCTGGTGGTCTCCAACAGTCCTCATCGTTTCTTGGCGTGTGGACACGTCACTCCAATCTCTTGCCCCCATCTTCATAGCTCCTTCTTCCCTGTGTGTGTGTTTTAAGATTTATTTTGTTGTTTGACAGGTGAGAAAGAGAGAGCGAGAGAAGGGGGGAGAGCCCAGAACAGTCTCCATAGTTGTATCTCATTAGCTGTGACATAGTTTTGTTCCACACAGGTTGATGTGAAACCATGAGGGGCAGGAACTGCACTGGGGACCTCCTGCATGGGAGGTGTGAACCTTCACCATCATCCTGGCAGTTAACAGTTGTGTCACAGTTCAGCTCGTGAGTTGGCATGGGCTGGGGTTGGGATTTGATCCCAGAACCTTGCGGTTATAAGACAAGCATTCAACCTGCTGAGCTATCCCAACATCCCTTCCTGTTTTTGTTTGTTTGTTTGTTTGTTTTTTATGTTTTGTATGAGGACCTCTCCTTGGATTTAGGCCCACACTAATCCTCTATGATCTTATCTTGATCTTAACCTTAATTACATCTGCAAAGACACTATTTCCAAATAAAGTCACATTCTGAGGTGGACATAAATTTGGTGGAAACACTGTTCAACTCACTAGAGTTTGGACGAGCTTTCTGTGAAGTTTGTAGGGTGGGGAACAATAATAGGGAAACCAAAACAGAGGAGAAAATGAACTTGTTCAGTTGAGGTGCAGGCAGTGACCCTTGTAGAGATGTGAGTGCTACAGGAGTCTCTCCCATGAGTCATTGGGGGCCTCCTGGGACCACAAACATCACAGTAGGTAGGTCCCCTCAGCCTGGGCCATTGTGAGGTCGGGGACAGAGCAAAACATGGAGATGACTGGCAGAGGGCAACTATAAGATGACAGGAGGATAAAAAGGCACTTTGTGGGGATGCCAGGGTAGCTCAGCAGTTGAGCGCTTGCCTTGCATTAGTGAGGTTCAGGGTTCAATTCCTGACCTTGGCCTGTGCAACCCCATATGCTGAACTGCAGTACAACTGGTAAACACGAGTATGGCTGGGTGGCGAAGGTTTTTGCCTCCCAGGCAGGAGGCCCCCAGTTCAGTTTTTACCCTGCATGGCCCAACATCCACCTGTGTGGAATGAAACCAAGTCACAACTAATGATGCACAATTATGGAGAATGCTATGGGCCCTCCCCACTTTCTCTCTCTCTCTCTCTCTCATTTTCTCAAACAATAAAATACATATTTTTTAAAAAGGCACTTTGTAGTTTTTATCTTTTAAAAATAAAGGCACTTTGTGGTTTGTATCTCTAAGTCAGGGGAGTTTGGGTTTGAATAAGACACATTTTTATGTTTGGCTACTGGTAAGCTGATTTGACATTTGGAAAAAGAGAAAACAAATGAACATTGTTGAGAATTTACTAGAAGTAGCAGAAGTCATGGGCTCAGCCTCCCCTGAAAGTTGGATTGGTGGAGGAGCACTCTGGAAAGAGTGGGTGGAACCTTGGAGATGAGGGACTGAGAGCTGTGAGATTTCCTCTGGCAGGCGATGGTGGGCGGGTCATCTGTGGGTGAGAGGGGCATGTGGGGACACACCATGGGGACAGGGAAGACCATAGGATTGCACCCTGCTGAAGTAAAGAACACAAACATGGAGGCAAATAGTCAGAGGTGAGGCCAGGCATCGCGGTGACTGAATTCTGCAGGCTGGAGGTCATGCAGGGCATGACAGGCGATGCTGCATTATAACCATCTCTGTTCCTTACTTTCTCTTTTCTTAAATTGTAAAATGTACATAACATGACGTTGATCACTATAGCCATTTCTAAGTACACAGCTCAGTAGAGTTAAGTACATTGATGTGTGTGTTCCTTCTTGTCATGTGTGAGGAATGGAGGGCAACGGGGAGGTTACTTAATATTGGTAGCAGAAGGACTCCCATGAGGAGATGGGTCTGAAGTCACGGGTGAAACAGTTGATCCTCTTCAGTTTGTGATGAAAAGAGCTCCTGTCCCACAGCTAAGCGGGCTTTCTGGAACACTGGGAAGCAGAGCAGAGGCATCATTCAGAAACAAATGGGCACTGATTTCTGCCTTCTCCCCTGAGGAGGTAGCCTTGCTAATGTCGCATGTGCTTCAAAGGCCAGGGAAAGCTGCTGATGTTGATAAACGCTTCCTGGGGCAGAAGCAGCCAGGTTTCTTTAGTGTCTCTACTACAGTAAAATGCAAGAGTAAATTGAAAATGTACCTTAGCACAAGTCTTCAAGTGCATGAGACACCCTCACACTAAAAGAGCATTTGTTGTGTATCTGAAAATCAACCTTAACTGGATTTCTTCAATTTTTTTAAAAAGATTTATTTTATTGTTTTTGACAGAGACAGAGAAGGACAGAGACAGAGAGACAGAGGGAGAGACAGAGAGAAGGGGGAGGGCCCAGAGCAGTCTCCATAGTTGCACGTCATCAGTTTTCGACATGGTTTCATTCCACACAGGTGGGCGGGGGCTGTGCAGGGCAAGAACCGAGCTGGGGGCCTCCCACATGGGCAGCACGCCCCGGTTCAGCATATGGGTCCTCACGGGCCAGGGCCGGGATTTGATCCTCAGTCCCCAGGGCTGCAGAGTGAGCGCTTAATTTGCTGAGCCATCCTGGCTTCCCCGTGTCTTCAATTTTTATTTGGTAATCATATTCTGATTAATCTTTTATATCAGGGCTAATTAATCCAGAACTTAGCTGTAAGTGGTGTCCCATTGGAAATACCACAGGCTCATGCACTCACGATAGGCTTGCCCCCAGTCCATCACCCTACTCTGTCACAAGTGCTCCCAAAACAGAGCACCCACAGCTCCCACATAGCCCTCAGGCCACGTGGAGCTCCTGGGAGACCCCTTTCACCTCTTCAAGGCTGTGTACTTGGACCCAGTGTCACCTACTTGGAAGTAGGTGATGGCTGAGAGAGGACAAGATGGACCAGCTGTTCGTTGTTTCTCCTCCACAGTCCCATCTAGAGAGAGCCCAGGACATATGCCCTGAAGATTGCCGGGGAGATCTGGCTTATTTCACTTAGCAGAATACCCTCTAGGTTCATCCATGTGGTCGCGAATGGCAAGATTTCATTCCTTTTTCTGGCTAATATCTCATTGGCTACTGTAAATTAAGCTGCAGTGAACATAGGGCTGCATATATCTTTCTGAAC
Source organism: Craseonycteris thonglongyai (assembly GCA_004027555.1). NCBI lineage: Eukaryota > Metazoa > Chordata > Mammalia > Chiroptera > Craseonycteridae > Craseonycteris > Craseonycteris thonglongyai. The sequence continues at coordinate 43,233 of PVKE010005745.1, forward strand.
TGGTGTTTTGGGTTTCTTTGTAATAACGATGTGTGGTGTTGGATGGACAATAGACTTATCAGGTTGATCACTTTATAAATTATATAAATGTCCAATCACTATGTTATATACCTCAAACTAACTTAAGATTGTATGTCAACTGCAATTGAAAATTTTTTTAATTATCTTGAAAAAAATTGCCATGCTGAGGGTGCTAGAATAACCTCCCACAGAACAAAGGGTACGGGTACCTAAGATACCCTACTCTCCTAATGCCACTCCCACACAGATATGCCTGTGGGTTCCCATTGCAAAGGAAAACAACAAGCAAATATGCATCCAGGATTAAAACCACCATTTCAAAAGCACATCATTAAAGCAAGCTGTGACACAAGTATATGTTGTGCTGAAGAGTTTTTCAAGCTATTGAAAAGGATGGAAAAGGTGAAGCAAGCATGCATACTCACACACACATATGTGCACATGTACACACACACACACACACACACACACACACACACACACAAAGTTAAGGGAAAAGAACAAACAAAACCCAGAGCAAGGAATATTGTTGGATAATTCTCTGGAAGTTGTGTGGCAAATTTTTAGTTTCAGAAAGATAAACTTCAGTGTGGAAGGTGAACTTGCAGTCTCATTGGAGCATGGTTTGGGAAGTTTAAATGGTGGTGAGGTGGGCGAGTGTGTGTGTAGGCCAGATGGATGTGCACTTGAAATGGGAGGCATGCCAGTGAGAAACATGGGCACCTGAAACATGATGTTAAACTCCGTGCAAAGAGAAGGACAACCTCGCACAGCTCCTTGTATGCAAGGGAGAGCTGCTGCCTGCTTGGGGGCTTCTTCACACTCTGCAAGGGCCTGCTCTGTCAGCCACACAGAGCTGCCACACGGACAGCTTAGGGGCATGGGCACATGGGCCCAGCCCCGTACCAATTGTGTGTTTCATGACTAGTGGAAGCAACTTAACCCCTGTTTTTCATTCTTATATACTTCAAAGGACATGCCAATCAAGTTTGAATTTATAGGCCACTGTCATCCAAGTGGTAAGCATTCTACTAACCTTAGAAGTAGCAATAAACAACGAAGATATGCCTCTCACTAAAGTCTCTCAATCTTTTACTCTTGCTCTTTCTCTCAACGTGAGAATGTCTGGGTCCTTACCCTAATATTTTAAATGTGAGATGGATGGACTTCAAGATAAGATCCAGACCATGTGACTCTGGCTGAAACTGCATATATTTGGGGTATAAAAAACAAGGACCACAGAGTCTTGCTGTTATCAGTAGACTTGCAATCAGGGAAGCTGTCAGTAGGTGGTGCTGTGAGACATAGTGGTATGAACCATATGGCCTGGCTCTCTCCAGTCATGGCTATTTGGGGGCATAGGTAAGTATGTGAAGTGATGATTACTAGTCCATAAACACTATACTGATATTGATCTTTATATAAACCACCACCAAAAGTTATTAACTTATTTTAAGAACTTCACTGTATAAATATCATTTAGAGGAAGGATTAAAGAATACATGGACTGGCATCAATGGCATGCCTTCAGAACATGTATTTCTAACTCTGCTTTTCCATGTTCTGTTTTAAGAAGAGCACATTTTACTCCTTCGTTGCATACCTGAGAGTCTTCTATGTGGAAACAGTCACTTTGTGCTTGGGGCTTGGTGTCAGATACTCTCTTCCATATGTTTGCAATCCACCATGAGAAATGCTTACTTATTTTTAAGCCCTTCTTCTATCTCCAATAGTCCCTTTCCTCCTTTCTTTTTAGAAGGGCCTGGCTCTTAAATTCTGTGTCCCAAAGATCTCATTTTAGGTTATAGCAGAGCAGTTGGCAGGCAAGGTGTGCAGAAGACAGTTCTGGCCTGTATGTCTGATAGTATCTTCCCAGTCTGGAGAGCCTTGCAGGCAGCCACCATCCCCACTCTTTCCTCCTGTTACATGAAATATTTTTTACTTTTTTTTTATTAATTGTTAAATTTATTGAGGTGACATTGGTTGGTAAAAATTAGATAGGTTCCAGGTGTGGCCAAGTCATGGAAACAACCAAAGTGTCCTCTGATAGATGACTGGATAAAGAAGTTGTGGTCCATTTACACAATGGAACACTACTCAGTGGTAAGAAAAGATCAAATATAGCCACTTGTGACAGCATGGGTGGACTTTGAGATTATCATATTAAGTGAGATAAGTCAGACTGAAAAAATCAAGGACCACATAACTACACAAATAGGTGGAATATAAAACTAAAAGTAACACAGAAACAAAAACTCATGGACACAGTCAATAGGTTAGTGGTTATGTGAGGGTAAGAGGGGAGGTGGGTGGGGGAGAAAGGAGGGGCATCAAATATATGGTGATGGAAAGAACTGACTCTGGGTGGTGAGCGCACAATGCCACACAAAGACAATGAGATGTAACTGTTCTAAAACCAGTTGAGCAGGTAGTTAACTGCAGAGACCTGGGGTCAAGCCCCCCTGGGCTTGAATGGTTGCTCTCCCACCCCTACCCCTTCTCTCTAAGCCTCAGTTTTCTCACCTATTAAATCAGGATGTTTAGAGGATCTGATTTCATAGGGTTGTTGTAAATGATCAAATCAGATACTATTTATACAAGGTGCTCACATAATAACGGCTCATTTTACATTAACTATTATTATTTTGCTAGTTCATTTATATGTATGCCCTATTTCTTAGAAGCTACTTATAAAGATATCTACCTTAAAAAAAACTGAGTTCCAGAAAATTCTGAATTAAAATAAAAGGATGAGGCTGGGGGAAAAGTAGAATGCAGTTATTGTAGGACATGGGTACTCAAACTTCTACTGAGTTACTTAGACCTAGTCACATACAGGCCTTGCTACTACATACAGTTAACTATGGTGATTCCCTCTGAAAAAAAAATGTATTGCTGAGCAATTTCATCATTGTGCGAGAGTCAGAGTGCACTTACACAAACTTAGGTGGTATAGCCGACTGCACACCGAGGGTACATGGAAGAGCCAGTTGTCGTAGGCTACAAATCTGCATAGCATACTACTGTACTAAAGACTGTAGGCAATTGTAGCACATGGTATTTGTGTGCCTGAACAAGTCTAAATGTAGAAAAGATACATTAAAACTATGCTACAGAAAATGGTATACCTATATAAAGCACTTAACATGAATGAAGCTTGGAAGTTGCTCTGGATAAGTCAGTGAGTGAGTGGTGGATGAATGTAAAGGCCGAGAACATCACAGTACATGACTGTAGACTTTATAAACACTGCACACTGAGGCTACACTAAATTCCTAAAACAGCACAAGATGAAATCAAGCACAAGGGGAAATGATATAGTCAAGAGACTCAGCAAACACGGGATGTCTGAGGCTGCTGCCAGCATAACACAGCGTGCTGTTTTACAGCAAACATTTCTTTTATAATTAGAAAGAGTACACCCTAAAATAATAATAAAAAGTATAGAAGAGTAACTACATAAACCAATAACATAGTCATTTATTATTATCAAGCATTATGTACTGTACGTAATTATATGTGCTGTACTTTTATAGACTGGCAACGCAGTAGGTTTATTTACATCCGCATCATCAAAAACATGAGTAATGTACTGTGTTAGGATGTTATGACAGCTGCACTATCACTAGGCAATAAGAATTTTTCAGCTCCCTTATGATCTTATGGTATCTGCAGTCCATCGTTAATCAGACGTCGTTGTGTGGTATGTTTCTGAGCTTCCCATTAAAGTGAAAAGAAAATCAGGTTCATTTATATCAGCAATGTCCAACCTATTGGCTTCCTGGGTCACATTAGAAGAAGCATTGTCTTGGGCCACACATGAAATACACTAACAATAGCTAATGAGCTAAAAAAAAAAAAATTACTAAAACAATCTTATAACATTTTTAGAAAGTTTATGAATTTGTGTTGGACCACATTCAAAGCCGTCCTGGGATGCACTTGGCCCATGAGCCTCAGGTTGGACAAGCATAATTTATATTATTCTTGTGAACCACAAGGCAAAACCTGCCTCTCTGTCAAGGAAGCATAATTGTTTTTAGTTCTTAATTCCAAAAATGCATATTTCATTTATGGGGCATCATATAGCAAACGCTAACTGATATTGTTTATAGTACCCCAACAACAACCCTATATGAAGTAGCATAGTCACTAGTTTATTATAAGCCTAGGGAAATGTAAAAGGTAGTTATACTCCCCAGAGCTATGAGTAAGACCAGGTGGTAGGCAGAATTCCAAGATGGCCCCCAATATTCACACCCCTTAGGTATTAGTACGTGCCCCACGTAACCCCCTCCCCCTCAGTGTGGCCAGGGCCATTATGGATGCCACTCTCATGAGTAGATCGTGTGATAAGGCAAAGGTAAAAGTTTTTTTTGTTTGTTTTTTTGTTTTTTCAGATTTAATGAAAGTCCCTAATCTGTTTACTTTAATTATTCTGCGTGGCCTGACCCATAAGCCCATTTGAAGAAAATCTAATGGTAGGGAGATTCTCTTGCTAGTCTTGAAAAAGCTGCCATATCATGAGAGGGCCATGTGGCTAGGCTAGGTTAGTCTTTGGGAGCCAAGAGTGACTCAGGAGACAGGCAACAGGAAAGCTAGGACCTCAGTCCTGCAATCACAAGGAACTGAATTCTGCCAACAATCTGAAGGAAGGAACTTGGAAGATAATGCTGAACTCCAGATGACAACGCAGCCCAGCAAACAACATGATTTCAGTTTTGTGAGATCCTTAGCAGAGAGCTCAGCTGTGTCTTACCTAGGCTCCTGACCTACAGAAACTGTGGGATAATAAAGAAAGTTTGATTTCAGATGTGAAGTTTATGGCAGTTTGTTATGCAGCGAAGGGAAACTAATACAGATAATATAGGTGAAATCCACAGCCTTTGGATAGATTCATAAATAAAGCCTAGAACATCTCCCAAACTAAATTTAATATGACATGAACAAGGGAGATGTAAATAAATGTGACATAAAGACAGAAAAACTTTTATTGCAGACCATACCTGTTTGGAGAAAGGGCTTTGTTCTACTGATGGGGCAGGGAGTCAGGTTTCCTGGTGGTAATCAACAGAAATCAGCTGCACAAGCATGCAGAAGAAGAGAGTTCACGGAAAGGCTGTAACAGAAGTCAGGGAATCAAGGAGACTGAAGAAACAATCTCAGAATGGGCGGGAACCTGAAAACTCCTGGGGCCTCACTACCAAGAGAAACGCTTATGGTTCCATTGCAACCAAAACAAAAGAATGTCATCAGTTTCTTTCCTCTGTACCCACTAGTATCACATGACTCTGTATGAGGCTCACAGTCTCAGCAAAGTGTGAGCAGCCTGGCATTTAGCCACAGGAGACAGGACATCAGAATTAACAGACCTGCCACAATCCACAAGGTAGTTCTCTCAAGGCTGATTGTAACCAGAAGGAAGGAAAATGGATGGCAAACCACCCAAAGCAAAAAAGGTCCACAAAAAAAGGATGTGCTTATAAATTCGGGGTATTATATGCATACTTCTCTCTATCTGCGTGATAGAGGGAAGGGGAAATCACTCTTGCTAGAAAAGATGAAGAATTGGGAGACCCTAAACTCCAAAGCTTCAGGAAAGAGGACTGAGGAAGTAGAGATAGGCATGGGGGGTGGAATTGCTGAGATGGTAGAAGGTGGTGAAATGTGACCATTCCTTGTGAAACCCAAGATTTTGAACAGATTGGATTCTCTGTGTAAGTGATGGAGAGGCTGAGATTTGTAACTGTGCAAATGAGACTAGATACTGAGCCATGAAATTTTTACCCTAAGGAATTAGCATAAAGTACGGCAGGGCTTCTGACTTTCACAAGCTGTTGAATTCGCTGGAGGCTGAGCCAGTTAGACCCTAAGAGAAAATGCGGCCCCAGCTGCCACTTACACTACATGAGTTTGGAAAGTAGTGTATCCTAAATCCCCTCTTTGGAACCTCATAATAAAGTGAGCATAATAAGAGTGGTGTGCTTTGTTTGGGCGTCACTACTTAATCTTGCTCTATTTGTCATGGTTGCTGCAAGCTTATTATGGCTGTTTGCTCAGTTCAGTAAGTTATCACTGAATGAAGCGTTTATTCATGGAGCCCTGTTGTAGTCTCAGAATTTATTTTCTATCATCTTTTGTGCATTCTTATTCTAAACAATTGAATGTTTAAGAATTTAGTGTGCACACTTACACTTTCCGTGAATGGAAGTATCTTGTTAATGCACCTTGCTCCTTGATTTAATGTATTTTATCAGTATTGATGAAATGTAAAGATTTTCATATAACACTCATTTATTCATTCAAACAATAGTGATGTACTTGCTGCCATTCTAGGTATTTGGGGCACATCAGTGAAGAAAGGAGACCGAGATCCCTGCTCCCTCAGGGTGCATGCCCTACACATGTGCATGTACACACACACTTGCACACACACAAACTTCTGAGAAGTCCTCCAGTTTAAAAAAACTTGGGTGACTATTTCAGACCTTGTCCTAAAATTATTTAGACGAGGAACTTATTATGTCAATGTACAGTAGACTCCCAGTGAACCAACATCCACAAGGATTGGTAGATGCTGAGTAAATGTAAGTAGACTCTCCATTAACCAGCACTGAAGCAATCAGCACTCTCATGCAACCATTCACGGAGAGTCTACTGTACTTATACCATCTGGAAGAGTTATGTATAGTATAGGGCTCTAGGAAATGCTGACTAAGGCATAGCTGGACTATGTGAACTTCAGAAAAGAAATCCATTAATATCATTTGTTTCAGGACCTGCTAAGAATCACACAGAAGAGAGATTACTGATAAATTCTCCACCATGGCCTAGAGTGCAGATAGTCTTTGTTGCCGCTTAACCCATTTCCTGTTTAGAAAAAAAAGTGTAGCTCACTGCCATGCTCATTTAATTTTACTCAAACACTCTTTAAGACTGAAGCAACTCTGACTGGTTTCCAATATGGAAATATTAATTAAATACAAAAACTGTTTTTGGGGTTATTTCTAAATGGAACCTGTCTCTAATCCTACTGTAAAGAAGTGCATATGATGGTCAGTAGTTAATATTTTTTTCACACGTAGGAATGCTACATTTTCTAGGATTTGACATTTTCAGCAATTGACAATTACTATATTTTAAAAATTGGAATACCGCTATTAATAGAATACTATTAGTAGAATGATGTTCTTTGTTTCCAAAGACTATTGATATACTAGAGCTATGCAAAAATAATAATACAAGTGAGATATGTTATGACATACTTTGGGGGTAAGGTTAGGACTGTAATCCACGAGTTATCTTGGGGCAAACGCTGCAGCCACAAGCACCATCAGTGAGTATCTCAGGGCAAACGAGGTAAAAGGTTAAAGGGAAATTCACATGCTTCACATGTCCAATGAGTAGGTGACGTCAGTGAATTCTGAAGCCTTGTCTGAGATTGTTATTGCCTAGATATCGATCCCACATGTGCTGACAGGACAAGAACGTTTCTCAGGGATTGGGATCAGTGTTGCACGCAGATGTGCACTGGTTAGTCTCTTGCTGGATTGTGACTCTCCTAAGTTAGCTTCTGTGGATTTATATCCACCTCCCCAGGGACCCAGCATGACCTAGCATGTAGTAAGCAGACAGGCTGCTCTATTGGACTCTGGGGACTTTAAGAGACCACGTCCAATTCTGTACACAGATACCTAGTGCTCACCACCTAGACATGCTCAGCTGATTGCTTGGTCTGGATTTTTGACAGGGAGACGGAACTTGGTTAAATGAGTAGAGAGGCACTTTGCCGGGATCCTGACAGTGACTTACCCAGTTACTGCAAAGAACCCCACCTACTGTGTGGAAGGGAGGCTGGGGGCCTTTGTGACACAGTGGCACATTCCATCTGGGGTGGGATAACCTGAGGCCAGAGCCCTCTGGATTGCTGATGAATGTGCGCTGAGAGGAAAAACGATTGCGGTGATACATCCATCCTTTGTGGGTAACTGCCTGTGATGCTGTCTGCAGTTATTTTGAGAATACGTAAGACGCAGGAGAGAGATGACCTGACACATGGGCCATGCTGATGATTTTTAGAATAGTCTTGACCCTGGGTTCCAGGAGCAGAAACAGCCCCTCATCCTTTGTGTTTGTACATTGTGTGTTCCTTGTACTTTAATGATGGCAATTCCTTGTCTCCACAACTGGATGTAATTCATTCATCCTCCTTTGGATGAGATTTTCTTTATACTTTGAGAGAGGAGTGTCCACAAGATGAAATGTTTATGCAGCCTAATAATGAAAGAAGACATTCTTCAGCACTATCGAATGCTAATGGAGACACGATCACCCCACACTGCACCTCACTTTACCAATGAGGGAACTGAGGACCCAGGGTCTGGCAGATTTATCCAATGCTCCTGTTGGCGGATGAGCTGAAATTATATCCTGAGTTTCCTCAGGCCTAGAAGAAGCTTCTGTCACACATGTACTTTCTCTCTAAGGCTCATCCCAGCCTTCTTGAGCGTAGGAACATTAGACAGCACTTCAGCCCTATGCTGGAGGCCATTTTACACAGCAAAATCACCAAGAAAGAGCACAAAAGTGCCCAAAGCATGGCACGAAATAGACCAAGAATACTTGTTTACAGCATGAGAGCTGAAGTGACAAGGCCGAGCCTCTCCTGTTCCACCTCAGCTGAACGTGGGCATCAGACAGTTCAAAATGTTTGCTACTCTGTGTATGCCTGTCAGTGGCTCTGAAAGTGCTATGAGTTTTGATTTGGGGGTTACAAATGAATTTTACCTAGTAGCTGAATTTGCAAACACGGAATCCATGAATAACGAGGACCAAATGCATGGCTTCTTATTTCGGGCACGTGAATGAGGGCTGCCATCTATTGGGAGTTTACTGGGTGCCCGGCAACATGCTGAGCACCTTATATTATATTTGCCAGACTGACTGTGGCCCTGTGAACTCAGTGTTTAGAGAGGAGAAACGTGCCTCATCTTCCTTCGCTGTATCCCATCTTGTAAACCAAGGCTCAAGACCTATGAATGAGAAGAATCTTGGGTGGAAATAGAAAGAGAAATTCATCTAGTTTGACCAGCTGGGAACCAGAGTTGAGGAGCCCCGTATCCTGCCATCCCTGGGACAAATGCCCTGAGGATGCAAGAGGCCATAGAATACCAAGTGTCTCTCTGCCCAGCTCCAGCTGCCAGTCTGTCCGGGACTAAGTTCTACTGATATTTTTGTGTTCTCTGCTGTTTCTAATATTCAAGTTTGGGTAGATAAGAGGGGTGGTTTGAATCACTGTGAGGCATGCACATGGAATTTTTGGAATGAAGCCTGGGCCTCAGATGGCCTTTTTATGAGGGAGACATCCAGATAAGGCTCTGGCTCAGTACCACTGAAAGAACTTTATTTCTTAATGTTTGTCTTTCAGCTCAACCTTGGATGTACCTGCCTGGCTGGCATTGCTACATTAACTCTTGAATCTAGCATTTCCTTGTCTTTGTGTGTGTGTGAATTGAAAACCTGTTTCACAGGAGTGGATGGGAGTATTTTACTGGAATTGCCTTAAAGAGTCCCCTCCCTCATTTCATGGCTTCTCTTGAGTACTGACAGGGCCCCAGGAAAAATATAGGGACCTTCCACCTTCTCCAGGGCCAGTCTGCTGTCTTGTATTTCAAGGTCTCTGGAAACAACTAGTCTTGGTCCCCACCTGGAGACACAGCATAAACTTTATAAAAGCAAACAATGTAATATTATTCCTTAGGAAACAAGGACATAATAAAATGACCTGTTTAAGGAAGTAATGAAGCAAAAAAAAGAAAATGGGAACATTCTTAAAATTGTGTGAAAAAGAGTTCAAATCCGAAATAATTCCAACTTTTTCCACTGGGTGGTGTTTTTTTTAAATTGATTTATTAATTTTATTGAGTGGACATCAGTTAGTAAAATTATATAGGTTTCAAGCATACAATTCTATAAGACATCAGCTACGTATTGTATCATGTGCTCACCACCCACAGTCAGTTCTCCTTCTGCCAACATAGATTTGACGCCCCCTCCCATCACCTCCTCCTGTTACCTGCTGGTAACCACTAAACCAGGGGTGTCAAACTGGCGGCCCATGGGCCACATGCGGCCCCCAAGGTAATTTTTTGTGGCCCTTGATGCTCTGAAATAAAATGAAAATAGAAAAAATGTTTATGAAGAAAATAGCGCTCAGGGGAGATGGAGGCAATACCGTACACACAATTCCCTCGTTAACCCTGTAACTACTGAAGACGAGTGTACACGTGGCCCAGTGCCTTTCCTGGGGGCCTGTGGGCGTGTATAAATGCGCTGACTCAGTTCTGGCGACGTTTGTAAATGTGATGTGGCCCGCGTGAATCTTGCCTGTTGCACCAAATGGCCCGTGTTTTCATTGAGTTTGACACCCCTGCACTAAACTATTGTCTGTGTCCCTACATTTCTGTTTCTTTGTCTTGTTCCTTTGTTGCTTTCAGTTTTATATCCTACACATGAGGGAAGTAATATGGTTCTTGACTTTTTCTGTCTGACTTACTTCGCTTAGCATGATAATCTCAAGATCCATCCATGTTGTCACAAATGGGTGGTGTTTTTATTTGATTTTACTATATGCTTCTTGTCTCAGGGAAGCTCCACAATCCAAGTTAGTTCTGGGCACTACCCTTTGAAAATGCTGAAGAGTTGGGGAGATTTACTTGGGTGGACTTCTCTTGTTTTTTACGCCATTGAATACGTTCTTGCCATGCTCTATGTGCCTGTCTCCATCACCCCTATAAAGACTGAATACTTGAGCATAAAGACAAAGATCTTTTTAAAAGATTTAGTTTGTTTTGAGAGAAGGTGTGAAAGAGAGGGAGAGACAGAGACAGAGACAGAATCAGAGGGAGAGACAGAAAGAAGAGGGGAGGGCCCAGGTCAGTCCCCATAGTTGTGACATGGTTTCATTCCACACAGGTAGATGTGGGCCCACACAGGGCAGGCACTGAACTGGAGGCCTCCTACGTGGGAGGCGAGAACCTTCACCTCCATCTTGGTGGTTACCAGTTACACCACAGTTTAATATATGGGTTTGCATGGGCTGGGGCGTGACTGTGAGGCAAGCGTTCAACCTATTGAGCTATCTTGGCATCCCAGACAAAGTTTTCTTTTGTTATGTTTTTTGTAGCCATAGTCTTGTACGTAACATTGTGCCTGGCAAACAGGGTTGCTTCATGATTACATTTCCACTTTCATTGAATGAGGGAGTTAAGTTTACAGCAGTGTTCTACTTGGACGCACTTAATTAGAAATTATCCATCTATGCCAGGGCTTGGCAAACCTTTTCTGTCAAGGGTCAGAGTAAGTGTTCTAGGCTTTGTGGACCATATAGGCTCCAATGTAACAGCTGGACGCTGCCAGTGTAGTTGTGAAATTGACCGGACAGTATGGCAGGTTGTGACTGCATTCTGATGGAACTTCACTTACAGAGATGGACAGTGAACTAGTTTTGGTCCATGGCTGTAGTTTACCCTGATCTACACAAAAGCACACATATGCACCATAGACACCTTAGAGGTCACTGTGGTGAAGAGAAGAGACTAATTTGTATGAATGGCAGAGACAACGCTAGTTGTTCACTAAATCCTGATCCACTTTCCACCTGAGCACAGAAAGACCACATTTCTCAGCTTCCATTGCACTCAAGTGGTACCTGGTGACTAGTTCTGCTCAATGGATTGTGTGTCCAGAAGTGAAGTCCACCATGTTCAGACCTGACCTGGGAAACGCCCAGCTGGCTGCTCATGCTGTTCTCCCTCATCTGCCAACTGGACGCAGGCGATACAGTGCAGGACTCCAGGGCCCTGGGAGTTGGCAAAGCTACCTGATGGGAAGCCTGTGTCTCTGGATCACTGTGTGGAGCAGCGTCCTCTCCAGCCCCACCCCCAACTCCTATTGGACTGGGAAAGAGTGTAAAATAGACCTGTGTGTGCTGAGAAGGCTCTGAGATTTTGGAATTGTTAGCTAACGCTCTCTAGTAGTACCATGTTTGGGCTCAGGTATGGGTAAAGGAAAGAAACGAAAAAATACAAGTTCAGAGTGATTCTCTCCAGGGCTGACAGCCTCCTGCCTGGAAAACCAGCAACTTTTAACTGGGGAGAAGGGGAAGGAGAGGATTTGGGTGTTTGCACTCTTCGGCAGTGTATGGATAGGAAATGGTGGTGCAGTTTGGGTGTGAGGACCTGGGACCTCAAGGAGGGAGCTGCTGGGAGGTAGGATGGGAAAGAACAGAAATGAGGAGAGTGGAGATAACTGTTTGTTTGTTTTTAATAAAATTGTATGTGAAAAACATTAACCCTGGTACCCAAGTGTGGCCTGGTACCTTCAGCACAATGGCTCATCTCTGTACTGGTTAAAATGGGTTACTTTGAGCTATAATAGCTTAGGAACTCCCCATCCTGACATTGTTCATGTGTAAAGTAAAATATGATAGCCTCTATAATAAATCCCCCAAATTCAAGTGGCTTAGCAAACTAGTTCTCAGTCACATCCATCTCAGTCCAATATGAGATGGGTGGTGGGCTGTGCTCCACACAGTCCTTCAGGGATCCAGATTTCTTTCACCTCTAGAGTCTCCTCTTCTTGGCCTTCATTGTCTTCCCCTGTTAGCTGAGAAATGGAAAAAGAAAAAGTGGAGGAGGATCGCATGGCCTGATAGTGGGGTGCATCACTTCAGGCCCAATTCCATGGCCCAGAGCTCAGAACTGCATGCTCCTACCTGGCTGCAAGGGTGGTAGAGAAATAGAGCACCGCCTGTGAGCCCAGAGGAAAACAGGATTTGGTGGACCCACAGCAGCATCTGTTCTCATTGGAAAATCCTTTGAGCTTCTGACAACCAACTTTAAAATAATTATTTGGAATCAACCTGTTCTTGAGTTGACAGCTTGCTAGTGGTCTTTTTTTTTTTTAAGTGTAAGCCTTTAGTTATGCCTCATTGTCTGAAAGATAATGTAGCCATAATCCAATACCAAAAAGAGAACGTTTCTCACTTCTCATTGTGAGGCTATGGGAAGCCAATAGGGGGAGCAAAGCATTTATTACTCTCCCTGTGAGGAAGGCAAGAGGGGGTGGATGGGAGGGTATCTTTTGGTCTAGGGGCTCCCCCAGCCCTGCTTCTCTGGCTTCTCTCCTTTGACTGCTCCGCTGTCTTTCCCTGCAGGTCCTACCATCTCAGCATCAGGCCCCCTAGTCATTCCTGGCTTCACCTGGGGATGACCAGTGTGGGTTCTGGCACAGACACTGCCAGGCCTCCCAGCAGGCTCTGCACACAGGCCCAGAAGAGACACATCTTCCTCTTGCTAATTTGCACTGTCTTTCATGAAAATTTGCCCTTCATCAAATTTTTAATTTATTTTTATTTTTCTTAAGGTGTGAAGCCTGTTCAGGTCTTATTATTTATTTATCATATTTTTATTGTTAAAATCAATGGGGTGACATTGGCTGGCAACAACTAGACAGTCTCCAGACACACAAGTCCACATCATATCACCCATGCACCACATTATGTGCCCACCGCCCAGAATCAGCTCCCCCTCCACCACCATATATCCTGTGCCCACTCTCACCTCCCCCCACAACTCTCCCTCCCCCCTCCTCCCCCCTCTCCAGGTAACCACCAAACTATTGAGTGTGTCCATAATGCTGGTGCCCCCTCCCACCTCCCCTCCCTCTCTCCTTCCCCCCTCCTCCCCTTCCCTCAGGCAGTCACCAAGCTATTGAGTGTCCATAGGTCTCTGTGTCTTTGTAACTTTCAGTTTTATATTCCACCTATAAGTGAGGTCATATGTTTCCTGATTCTTTCAGTCTGACTTATTTTGCTTAATAAGATGGTCTCTAGGTCCATCCATGTTGTCACAAATGACTGTATTTTATCTTTTCTTATCGCTGAGTAGTATTCCATTGTGTAAATGTACCACATCTTCTTTATCCAGTCATCTATCGAAGGGCATTTTGGTTGTTTCCATGTTCTGGCCACTGTGAACAGTGCTGCGATGAACATTTGGGTACAAACATCTTTGCAGATTAAGGTTTCTAGGTTTTTTGGGTAGATGCCCAGTAGAGGGATGGCTGGGTCATATGGTAATTCCATTCGTAATTTTTTGAGGAATCTCCATACAGCCTTCCATAGTGGTTGTACCAGTTTACATTCCCACCAGCAGTGTATGAGGGTTCCTTTTTGTCCACAGCCTCTCCAGCACTTGTTATCCCTTGTCTTGTTGATTATAGCCATT
>PVKE010005746.1:0-19209 GCA_004027555.1 Craseonycteris thonglongyai
TTTTTTTTTTTTTAACATTTGTTTATTATATCTGACAAACAGGATGGCATCATTTCCTCTCTAAGGTGATCTGCCACCATTCTGACATGAGAGGCTTTGGAACAAGAGAGAGTAGCTCAAGTTGTTTTTAAAAAGACACTAACTTTCCACAGTTGCATGTGCCAGGCAGTTTCATGGGAACCTGTTTTGACTTAGTCTCAACTGGGAAGGCCCAGGTAAATCTCCCCAGTTAATAGTTTCTTCTCCAGACCTGCTTCCCAAGATGGCAGTAGACTTCTCTGTTATTGAATCTGTTGAGGGGGAAACATTCTATATCTCAGGAGAATGATGGGCAAGGCTGTGGGCAGGATTGAAAAGTTTAACTCAATGTGGTCCCTGCTCTTGGGGACCTTCGGGTAGAGCTAAAGAGATAATTTAGTCACAAGTAATGGTAACATACGACAGAACAAGATAAATGCCACATGAGACACCCAGAAAAGCTGCTACAGGTGATGGCGTTCAACAAAAACAGAAAGTCTTAACTCTGGCTGCACATTAGAAGCACCTGGGAAAGAATCCCATGCCCAGAATCTCTAGGGTGGGCCTCAAGACAAGATGTCAGTTTCTGTTTAAAAGTGCCCCAGGGGAAGCTGGGATGGCTCAGTGGGTTAAGCACTCACTTTGCAGCGCTGGGGACTGAGGATCGAATCCCGGCCCCGGACCGTGCGGAACCATATGCTGAACTGGGAGCTCCCCCAGTTCAGTTCTCTCTCTGTCTCTGTCTCTGTATCTCTCTCTCTGTCAAAATAAATAAATATTAAAAAAAATAATAATAATAAAAGTGCCCCAGAATATTTTGCTGTGCATCCAAGACAAAGAACTCCTCAGGGGAAGCTGAGATGGCTCAGTGGGTTTGGCACTCTTTGCAGCCCTGGGGACCAAGGATCCAGCCCCAGCCCTAGCCCCAGCCTGTGCGGACCGATATGCTGAACTGGGGTGTGCTTCCCATACCGAGGCCCCCAGTTCAGTTCTCCCCACCCCCACCCCTGTATGGCCCCTGGCTCAAGGAGGCATGCCTCCCATTTGGGAGGCCCCCAGCTGGTTTCTGACCTGTGCAGCCCCTGCCCACCTGTGTGGAACAAAACCAAGTCAAAAACTGATGACATACAGCTATGGAGATTGCTCTGGGCCCTACCCCTTCTCTCTCTCTCTGTCTCTGTCTCTGTCAAAAACAATAAAATAAATCTTTAAAAAAAACTCCTCCTTAGCCAAGGTTTTAGGCTGCTTCCCAGAGGTACTAGGACTGGGCTGAGAAATGATGGGTGGGATTTCAAAAGGTGGAGATGGGTATGGTGGGTGACATTCCAAGCAGATAAAACCACAGAAGGTCCAGACCCTTATGGGAAAGTGTAAGGTGTGTCAGTCCCTGTCCTGGGGGACTTGGGCAGTGCACATCCCCCTGAATGGCTGAGAGTTATTTGTGCATTTGAAGAGATTTGGAGTCAACAAGCAGGCGGGTACCTTTGCAGGAGCTCAATAATGAGCTTGCTGTCTTGCTCCTTAAAGAAGAGCCATGGTTACCTCTCCCTGGGGATTCTCATTACCTTATTTCCTGCACCCAGAGGCCGACCAGCCAGCAGAACTGGGAATGAACCGAGGCCACAGCAGAGGTTAGAAAAGCAGGCAGTGACACAGATTTTGTAGAATTCCACATTTTGGCTTAAATATATACCCTACCAACCCCCACTAGGAGCGTCAGTATAAACTCAGAGCCCTGTAATCCTGAGGAGATGGCTGCGCCCAACCCAGAACAGAGCTAGTGGTGGTGTTGAGTGTGAGACCAGCATTCTAGGTCTCTACCTAAGCCTCCCAATGTAAATGACCAGAGCTTTGAACCTGTCCTGGGGGGTGGGTGAGAGGGAGGAGACTCCCAGACAAGAGCCTTACAGATTTCTTCCCAAGCTCGAGCCACTTGTGTAAATAAGTTATCTACAAACATTTTTTCTTGTGCACTTTCTTATGTAAAAGAATTTGAGCATGTACCCCATATATTTTATTTGATTAATTATAAATTATAGCCGTATACTACTATGGATATTATGGACATAGAAATATACACAAATATAGAACTACTAAAGAGATAAGAAGTGAACATGATTAAATTTTTTCAACGTGTCAGTGGTACAAAATCTATCGTACAAACATAGGCTGTTTTGAAAAGAAAGCCATGCAATTGAGTCTACATCCCATTTATAAAATGGTGAAATATGTCCCAGCATTTGAAGATCTGGTTCTGGGTCCTATTTATTTCGGTTCCTGTTTCTTGTGGTAGATGGCATTCACAGGTAAATACAGTGCACCTCATGAAGGCACAGAGACTGTGCTATGATTCTGGTACTTATTTTTCAATCCCACTCACCATTCATGCAAGGACTCTTGAAGAATTTGGGCTGATAAATGTTTATGGGCTCTCAGGGCAGGTGGAAATCTGGTTCCCAAAGTTTTTGGTTTGTAGGTATAAGTGGTTGTGTAGATGGTGCTCTTACAGCAACATCCTTGGCAAAACAATCACACAATTGTGGAAACATCCTTAAATATCCATTTTTCTGAATACTCTATTCTTGGAACAGATTATTTTGAAAAGACGTAACGCACACACTGTCACCTTTTTCTTGAAGGAAAGGTTTGAGTATTTTGGCTTAAAAGAAATAAGCTAGCTGACACACTGCTGTAGTCATTTGTCCTTGAGAAAAAAAGAAAAACAAAAGGTCTCTAGATTTGGAACTTTTCATGAAAGAAATACATATTTTCTTCTTAAGTTCTAAATCACAAGATAACCAGTGAACCTCCATGTCATCACAAAATATATTCACAGTAACTTCCTGAGTCACTACAATTATTGTAAAACTGGCGATTTAAGAGTCTTGTTTTTTGTTTTTTTGTTTTTGAAAGCTTTATTTTACGTTTACTGTTTTTGACAGAGAGAAAGGGGAGGGCCCACAACAGTCTCCAGAGTTGTACATTAGTTTTCAATATAGTTTCACTCCACAGGTGGGCAAAGGGCTGCACAGGGCAGGAATTGGGCCAGAGCCTTCTGCATAGGAGGCATGCCCCTGCTGGGGCAACCTAGTGGGAAGCACATTGGGGGAGGGAGACGAACAAGGGGCCTCCCACATGGGAAGCTCTCCCTGGCGAGAACAGAACTGGGGGCCTCCCACATGGGAAGCACACCCCAGTTCATCATATGGGTCTACACAGGCCAGGGCCAGGATTCGATCCTTGGACCCTGGAGCTGCATGTCCAGCACTCAAACCGCTGAGTCATCCTAACATCCCCCCTTGTTTTTGTTTTTAATTGACCACAACCATGATATCTTTTTTTTTTTAAAGATTTATTTTTGTTTTTGACAGAGAGAAAGAGAGAGAGATACAGAGATAGAGAGAAGGGGGAGGGCCCAGAACAGTCTCCATAGCTGCACATCATCGGTTTTTCCACATAGTTTCATTCCACAGGTGGGCATGGGGCTGCACAGGGCAGGAACTGGGCCGGGGTCTCACCCCGGTGAGAACTGAACTGGGGGCACTCCCCAGTTCAGCATATGGGTCCGCATGGGCTGGGGCCGGGATTCAATCCTCGGTCCCCAAGGCTGCAAAGTGAGCGCCTAACCCATTGAGCCATCCCGGCTTTCCCAACCATGATATCTTAAAGCATGTAAATGCCAACATGTCTGAGAAGCTTAAAGTAAACAAGTAGCTGTCACCTCCATGTCACAAAACCCCTCCTGCAATGTCAGGATGCCATGGCAGCTGACAACCCAGCAAGGATGCCAGGGTCTGTCCATCTATTAAATATTAGTAAAGCCAATTCTTTTCTCATTTTTAAAGAAAAATACTTATAAGTAAAATTTCTCACCACTCCTTTACTCTAACACAGGGGTCTCCAAACTTTTCAGCCCACGGGCCGCATTAATTATCAAACAGCAGTTTGGGGGCCTACTACACACTTGAGGTCCAAATAAAAAAGAATCAAAACATAGATGTTTTTAATTATTTATTTAATATTATTTTATTCAGATAAAAAGGTCTCCGCGGGCCGGATGAGAGGGCCTCCGGCCTGTGGGCCGTAGTTTGGAGACCCCTGCTCTAGTAGATCATCTTACTCACCTCACTTAAAAATCAATAGTGGGGTTCACTGGTAGAGACCATACTCTGTAATTGTGCCTGCTATTTGTAGCCTAGTTTGTTGTGGGGTTGTTGTTTTTTTATAGTATTTATTGGTATTGGGACATTTCATTTGCAGAATCCATTGAATTAGATATTTTCACATATTTATTCACACTTGCATCCCCCCCTCCCAAAAAGGTCATGTACTGGGTAAAAGATTAAGCAAAATAAAACACCCCCCTAGCAGCATTACTGCACATTTGGACACCATTCCCCACTCCACCTCTACCCCAGCTCCCTTCTTGGCACAGCATCCAAGGCCTTGTCAGCTTCCCTTTCTGATTCATTCCCTGCTGTTTCCTCCTCACCACTCAGAACTGCTTGCTGTTCCCCACACACTCTCACTTCTCCGTGATCTTGTAATGCCCTCCTCACCCCAAGTATAATAACAAGAAATTGAGACTAAGTCTCCCATGTAACCTCCACCTGGAAGACTTCCTAGAGCTCTTTTTCTTACAGACACATATACACGAATTCAGTGTTCTCCAGAATCTTATTAGGCTTCAGTTATAGCAATTACGCTACATGCAAACATTCACAGACTGTGAATTCCTTAGACTAAGAATGTTGGGACTTCCATTCCAAATCCTTAGTACCTGATATAAGGGCCCATCACACAGTAAGCATTTGCCAAATGTTTGTTAGATGAATACATGTTTTTATCTTGTGTATCCTAAAAAACTACATATTCTATCAGCAAACATTGTAAGTACCTGTCATGCCTTCTTCATTGTGTACACATGTAGACCTTTCATACTGCTGGCTGTTGTGGATTCTCCTAGCTGAGATGGGTCCTCCTCCACCTCGACCCTCAGGAAAAGTGTCAAGTCCTAGCCAGAGCCACCGACAAGTCCATCTCTCTATCCCACACCTGTGGTAAAGAGGGCAGAACTATGCTTGTCTATTCTCTGCATGACATCAGGGGCCATGCCTGTGGCTTTCTTGAGACTCCTTCCTTCACACCCATGCCTCCCTCTAGGCCTGTGCAGTCAGGCTGCCATGGAAGGAGATATACTGAGTCTGGGATATGACAGGAACACATGACATAATGGGGTGTGTGCCTTGCACAGGGTCCCTGTCCACTTCTATTTGCTAGTCTTGAAGCCAGTTCAGCAGTGACTTCTCTAGAAGCATGAATCCCTTTCTGTTCCACATATGCAGAAATAAAAACTTTTTTGCATGGGAACATAGAAATTGAAGGACATATTAATTAAGCTCATAATGAAAAAAAAAAGTGGAGGTGTCTGGACCCCTCAGCATGTTCTCAAGAGTACTGCTGAGTGTTGGGTTCCTGCACAGCCACGGATACTCATGAGCCTGCACAACCCATAGCTCTTAAACCAATAAAAGCTACTGGAAAATTTATTTTTAGAGGAATTCTGTGTGCCATCAAGAGACTTCTCAGAAATTAGCTGTTCACAATATGCACTCACTCTGGACCAATTCAATTGCTCACCTGAAAAGTAAACATTGAAATACTCAACCATCTGTGTAATGTTTAATACTTTAACAGTAAGCAAACAAGTCTTAGTAGGGGGAAGAAAAAAAAAAAAAAAAAGCTTTCCCTTTCCTTCCTGGCTCTGTCCTTGGAGGAGTGAAGTGAGCCTCTGCAAGGGCAAGTTCTCAGACTTGCTCTTGTGGAGCGGAGGTGGCAGCTTTGCAAGTGGCCAAGTGTTTACCTTAGAGTAGAACCCACCTGGGCTCCTTCTGGATCAAGGCCATTCCCACTTCTGGGAACTCTTGGTGCCACAGGGTCAAGTGTTTTAAGGAACTTTAGCTTCCTTTCCTGGTGGAAAGGACGCTTTCCCGATTTTGTAATTCTGGGTATCTCCTCCTTTAAATTCTTTTTTGCTCAAACAGAACAAGCACAAGTACAGCATTTGGTGAGACTTCAAATAAAACCTGGCATGTGCAAAACAACAAGCTGGATGCTATGGCAAGACAAATAAATAAAATACCTACTAAGATGGTGGGTCTCAAGGGACACTTTTTCCTTTTGATTTCTAGTGTTACATTCTGAAAGTGATATATATTATACATATTTTATAAAGATATATACTGCTTTTAGGATACACATGGATATAGTGGTTAAAAACACAGGCTAGGAGGTTCAGATCCTAGCTCTGTGGCTTTCTTGCTTTGTGATCCTGGGTCAGGTTTTTCCTCCTGGTTCCTTCAACTATAAAACGGTGTTGATACCAGAAGTCAGAGCTGGATCAGGAGGCTGTAAAAGTATAAAAGTACATAATGTAAAAGCTTTTTATCTTGTAGGAAAGAACAAAGAGCCACCCCTGCTGTCTGATCTGTTTTCCTAAATCCATATTTCTTTGTTACTGGATCTGCTCTATTTTAAGTAACATACTTGCAAACTATTTTGCTCTTTGATTTTCTAACTTGGTGAGAGGTGTTTTATGGTTGTTTTCCAAATTGTGCTCTCGCGCCCTCCATTTGCCTAAAGGTGCTGGGGAGTCATGCCAGTGAGTCCTGGGCCCCTCCTGATGTCTCGAGTGGCGTCACTGCTCCTGATCTCCAAGGTCACCCTGCCAGCCCCACCCCAGAGCCCTCTGCACAGGGCCGCCTCCTCCTCCTGGCCAGTCCTCCCTTAACAACCGAGGAAGACTGCAGCCAGGATCCTCTCACAGGACTCAGGTCAGTTCCCAGATGCTACTGTCTGGCCTCGGAGGAAGATGGATGATCTGTCTTTATGCCCTCCCCATCCCCAATCCTGGGCCTAGAAAGATAGGATTAAGCATAGAGATGTGTCCTTTCTTGGCCACACTGTTCCAAAAAAGGAAGTTGTCTGCTTCTTTGAAACCTCTTTGAACTGAGCCCTTTTTTACATGCTCGTCTTGGTAGAGGAAGCAAGCTCATCTTGGCCAGTTGATCTCGGAATGACTGGCCTCAGCTGGGGACCCTGTCTTCCCCCTTAGACTAAGCCACTTGTAGAAACCTTTCATAAGCCCCCAGCCTCTGTGGGTATCATTAAATCACTGCTCATTTATCTACTGTCTACAACTGATTTTTAAGACAGTTTTTCCACCTTGTTAATTTTAGAAGAATTTGGATAATTTAAGTTTCCACTTAAATCTATACTATTTTATAATTAGTTTCTTCACATTTAACTCTGTGGTTAATGAAAGCCATCTTTTAAATTAATCTGTAAATAACTTCTTGCAGTTGTATTGTCCACAAGTATTTATTTACTACCCTTTAAAGTATAAATTTTGAGTAATGATTATTATATGGATAGAAAGATCTTTTCTAAAAAAGCAAGAGCTTAATTTTTAAAAAGCTCTTTAATGGAAATGATTTTTAACTGACTGAAGTCAAAAGTGAAACTAGCCATTTTAAAAAACAAGCTCTCCGCATGCACTGGGTCTCAAGGCAGGTCCTTTGGACAGTAGTGTTAGCTCGTCTTCACTAATGAATGACAGACTAGCCGTTTGAGTCTTCTGTGTAATCTTAACCCACTTAATGGATGGTGGTGGGTTACTATCCACCTGAAATGTGGAGCCAATTCATTGAACTCAGAATTCTTCCCCTGTGAGACATGGAGGCTTCTCCCATTTAAAGGACTGTGAGTTGTGAAGGGTTCCTCTAGTCCTACCTGCATTCGTGGCACGTGGATGGTGACCCGTAGCTCTCTGGGGCCTCCCTCTTCTGCTACCATCACTGCCCACCTTAGTTCAGAGCAGCTTGGTCTGCGCCTTGGCCTCCATGCCTGCAGCTTCTGGAACGTGGTGCCTCCATGTCCTTGGCGTCGTGGGGTCTTACTGAGCTAATTCAGATCACCTCCTTCTCTAGCAGGTAAGCCTCTAATGGACTCTGGGTTCTGTTTCTGCTTCTCATGCCTGAAATCCAATGAAATAGGTTTCCCTAAACTGAGGGAGAACTTTCTAAACCTCTCCTCTTATTTATGCTGTCTCTTGTGTTTGATAATTCCTCAGCAGACTTGCCCAGTTTATGTGCCAGATTTAAATATAACATAGTGACACAGAGTAAATGTTCTTTGGAGGAAAATGGCCACTTTTGTGTAGAGGCTCACATACCCGTGCTCAGAGTTAAAACAGGAAAAACTGGTTCTTAGGGTTTAAGGTGGGAAGGCATGCCCCATCCCCCAGAGAGTGCAGCAGGTCCCCACCTCAGGCCTCTCCCCTCCCCCACAGCCCTCTCCAAGTTTTAGAAATCATCTCCCACCCCCACCCCATGCCATGACACTAAATTCAGTATCCTTTTACTGGTTCTTTGTTGGTTGAAAGTAAAGCCAGTCAGAGAGGGGAATTCCATCAGCATGGATATTTTGCTAAGAAATAGCACATTCATATGAATGACAAAGAACATCTGAATAGCATTTATTAAATGATAAATGCCACTCCAGCAGCCACATTTCATTAAAAACCTATTGCTGATCCTAGTTTAAGAAAGAAACAAGGTCAGTTTTCTAAAAGAGAATACTTTTTGAATGTAAGGAGTAGAACTGATGTCTTTCTCTCCTGGGTGCCATTTTGAGTTAAGGTCACACAAAAGAAGGTAAGGAGAAATGTGGAGAGGAGAGCATATGTCCTATGACTGAATCTTCCCATCTTTCTCCTGTGCTCCCCTAGGCACAAACCACATCTTCATGGCACACCCTAACTTTCTGTCTTTGGCCCACAACTAGTGCTTAGCGTCTCCCAGCAAGAGGATGGCAGTGCTCAGGCAACTGGCACTCCTGCTCTGGAAGAACTACACTTTGCAAGTATGTCCCATCCTCAGGGACATGGCGGGAGGAAGGGTGTGCTTACCATGTAGGTGTCTTGGGAGGCAGAGGCTCAGGGTTTATGAGGAGCCTAGAAGAGGGGGCATACTTGGGGGAGGGGGCTCTATGAGCCCACTCCTCTGTCTCGAGATCCATCAGCATGTCGTTCCATTTTTCCTCTAGAAGCGGAAGGTCCTGGTGACAGTCTTGGAACTTCTCCTGCCTTTGCTGTTTTCTGGGATCCTGATTTGGCTTCGCTTGAAAATCCAGTCAGAGAATGTGCCCAAGGCCACCATATACCCTGGCCAGTCCATCCAGGAGCTGCCCCTGTTCTTCAGCTTCCCTCCTCCAGGAGATGCCTGGGAACTCGCCTATATCCCATCCCAGAGCGATGCTGTGAAAAACATTACGGAGATGGCCAGGAAAGCGCTGGTGATCAACATGAGAGGTGAAGCATCCTGTGGAATACTCCTCACTGTCTCTAGGGTCCTATCCAGACCCAGCATCTCCTCTTACTGGCTTTGTCACCAGGTCCAATCCCTCAGCTCTGTGTCACGTCTCATTATAAAGTGGACACCAGAGTAGTGAGGGCCAAATTAAGTGGCATGTGACAACTTGAACAGCTCTTGATTACCCCCAGTGGAAATAGGCAACCATATACCCAAGGAAAGCTCTTAAATTACAAGGGCAAGATGCAGTTTAAGAGCACTCTTCTTGGGGGAAGCTGGGATGGCTCAGTGGGTTAAGCGCTCACTTTGCAGCCTTGGGGACCGAGGATCAAATCCTGGCCCCGGCCCGTGCGGACCCATATGCTGAACTGGGGAGTACTCCCAGTTCAGTTCTCACCGAGATGAGACCCTGGCCCAGTTCCTGCCCTGTGCAGCCCTGTGCCCACCTGTGGAATGAAACTATGTGGAAAAACCAATGATGTGCAACTATGGAGACTGTTCTGGGCCCTCCCCCTTCTCTGTCTCTGTCTCTCTCTCTCTCTCTCTCTCTCTCTCTCTCTCTGTCAAAAACTGTAAAAATAAATCTTTAAAAAAAAAAAAAGGGGCATACTGCCAAGAAGCTTTTCTGAGATGTATTTGAGGAGGACAGCTCTAAAAGTCATTAGTAAACCTGTTGAGGGACACTCCCAGTAAACACATGCTAGTCACTTTTCTAGCTCTTTGCTTTCATGATAAAAAATATTATCCCCATGGGAAAGCTGGGATGGCTCAGTGGGTTAAGCGCTCGCTTTGAAGCCCCGGGGACCAAGGATCGAATCCCGGCCCCGGCCCATGCGGACCCACATGCTGATCTGGGGTATTGCCCCCAGTTCAGTTCTTGCCAGGACCTATGCGGGAGGCTCCCGGCCCAGTTCCTGCCCAGCGCAGCCCTGTGCCCACCTATGGAGTGAAACTATATGGAAAACTAATGCTGTCAACTATGGAGACTGCTCTGGGCCCTCCCCCTTCTCTCTGTCTCTCTCTGTCTCTGTATCTCTCTGTTAAAAATCAATAAAATAAATCTTTAAAAAAAAAATTATCTCTTCTTTTTTTTTATATTATTTTATTTATTTATTATTGTTTTTGACAGAGAGAGAGAGAGATACAGAGACAGAGAGAGAACTGAACTGGGAGAACTCCCCAGTTCAGCATATGGGTCCACATGGGCCAGGGCCAGAGCCAGGATTCGATCCTCAGTCCCCGGGGCTTCAAAGTGAGCGCTTAACCCACTGAGCCATCCCGGCTTCCCCCTTCTTTTCTTTTTTAATCCCTTCTTTATTTTCTCTTGCTTTTAACGAATATCTCCTATCTTGTGTAATTCAGGATAGCAAACACTTAGAGGAAGATCCTTGGTCCCTCATTGATTAATTACAGTAAAACCTTTTTATGTGAAATGGGGTCTGGGTGATAGAGAATTATTTAACAAATTATATGTTAGTGTCTACCCGAAATTTTAAAACACACCACTGTGGCTGTAGAGAGGCTGACTGGCAGCAGAACCCAGCGCAGGGTGGCTACCTGCACTGAGGAGGGTTATGGGCATTGCATTGCTGCAAGCCTGCCTCCAGTCTTGCGAGTAACTCAGGAGCAGCTGATTGCGAGTCTCTGCCCATCTTCATGGCAGCACTCCTCTCTACTAAAAACAAAAGGCTCCTCGAGTCCTAGGAAAGTTTGTACAGCCCTAGTGAAACTTGTAAATTTGCAGTCTTTTATCTGCAAACGACCTGAACTGTCCAGATTTTGCAAGTAAGGGGAACAATTAGGCAACTGCTCCAATGCTTTCCATAGTTCGTGGCTTTCCCTCGGAGAAGGACTTTGAGGACTACATCAAGTATGACAACCGCTCCGCCAACGTGCTGGCTGCCGTGGTGTTCAAGCACACCTTCAACCACAGCAAGGACCCCCTGCCTCTGGCGGTGAGGACCCAGCCCCACAAAACTTAGTTCCTACCCTGCACCTCAACCCTTGATCTAATTCAGCCTACAGAAGGGCTCTGCCGTCCTGGGAATAAATATACGACTATTACTTTGGGTCTGGTATTGCCATCTCAGAACCTACTAAGTAAGCCCTGGGGATGTTTTAGCCCAGGCATGTCCAACCTGCGACCCAGGACGGCTTTGAATGAGGCCCAACACAAATTCTTTTTTTTTTTTTTTTTTTCTTATTGCTTGTTGAGACATTTCATGGTTCAACACAAATTCTTAAAAAGAAAACATTATAAGATTTTTTTGAGACGCTTTTTTTTAGCTCATCAGCTATTATCAGTGTTAGTATATTTTATGTGTGTCCCAAGATAATTCTTCCAATGTGGCCCAGGGAAGCCACAGGGTTGGACACTGCTGTTTTAGCCCATCAAGCCAGAGCAGTTAGAAACCTTACCTGCCTGAAGAAAGCAGTCTATAGGCTGTCACTGTAGGCCCCTTCATGTCCTCTCATTTCATCAAAGTTGTTACTGGTCTCCACGTCTCTTTTGATAGAGTTAAATAGGATAGATAATAAAGTAGCATATACTTGGGACTGAAACATGATGTAGTATTAGCATTTCAGTTATATATTTTTAACTGTTATAAACATTTCAATTATATATTTTAAAAAAGTTTTTGCTGCCCAATGGCATTAAGACTGGGAAGCCAGCAAATCCCTCCAGCATTATTTTGAGGGCCCTCCTGTCACACATAGAGTTTATGTGTGTATATGGCAAGAGAAGGGTGTCAGAGAACAACTGAGATGCCCCTGTGGAGCTCTCTCCTCCACACCGCAAGGCAGGACCACTTGCTCTGACATTCTGAGACCACTTGGATATTGGCAGTGTCTGGGAGAGTTCACAAAATAAGAGTCCCCTAACTTCTCTCGTTTGGTAAAGATGTTTGCTCTGCATCTGGATCCCTCAGAGCAGTTGGTTTTCTCTTTATTTTCACAGGTGAAATATCACTTACGGTTCAGTTACACACGAAGAAATTACATGTGGACAAAAACAGGCTCCTTTTTCCTGAAAGAGACAGAGGGATGGCACACCACTTCCCTTTTCCCACTTTTCCCAAGCCCAGGACCAAGGGAACCTGCATCCTCCGATGGCGGAGAACCTGGTAAGAAACATTTTTGGCTGAATGACCTCCTGAGGTACTGAGTGGTGACAGTCACACATGGGGAAAACCTACCTTGCATTTCTCTACAGAAATACTTTCTGGGAACATTTTATCTTCTTTGTAGGAGAAGGAAGAATACACCCAGTAAAACTGGCTTCTGAAAGGCTAAAATAATCTTTGAAAACAGCAAAAGCTTTCTCCTTATTTCTCAGAAGACGTGCTCTTGAACGACACATTTATATTTAAGTTTTTTGGAAGTTTCAGTTTGCGTTGAATCTTTTGGACTTGATTTTACATTCTTCTCTTTCTTGTCATCCTTGTATACAGCTTTATAGGTGTTTTAAGTTCTGTGGTTCTTATGCAACAGATCTATGGTTTAATTGAGTCAGTGGAATGTTTGTAGAAGAAGTTGGATCTTGGGTAGTTATACCATGTCAGTATGTGTGTTGGTCTGTCCTATGTGATCTTAGCAGGTAGTTGGCATGTTTGTTTCTTCTGGAGCATAGTCACATCTTAGAACATTCTAGAAATAGCCAAGAAGTAACAGGACTAGACGTCACCCTCAAGCTGAGACCCAAGTACAGGTTCCACAGCATCCAGGGTGTTGCAGAGAGTACTGGATTCCAAGGTCTACAGGAGGCAGAGCTTGTTAGAGGTTTCGATGGAAAAACCTAGGAATGTCCCTAAATGGAGAGGCAGGAGGTAGGCAGGAGGCAGCATGTGTGCAACCAGTGTTTAGAGATGGGCTGATGTCAGGGCCTGTCACCAGGCGAATGTTCCAGGACAAGATTTTAAATCCAGAAGAGGAACTAAGATGAGCAAGGCCAAGTGTAGTGCAAGAGGCCCCCACATTGAGGTCCTGGACAGGTCACTAACCCTGGAGATAAGGAGAAACCGCATCAGCTGTCACACCCACTGCCTGTGGCCAACAACAGAAGATATTGGTCACTGAGACCCAGGGGCTGGGTTAGAATTCCTGATTCTGTGGACAATTTCCTAAGCTTGGAAGCAACAGAAAAAAGTTCTCAAAAAAAAAGACTGACAGATTTTAAGACTATAACAATCAAATAGAAGATTGGAAGAAACATTTTCAACAAATTACCGGTACAAAGGGTAGATATTTTTTGTTATGTAAAGGTCGTGTACAAAGCAATTAGAAAATCATGAAGGCCCCAAGCAATGTGAAAGGGATGGGAACTTGGCACACAGCAGGCACTTGGTGAATTTAGTCCAGTGTTCTCCTTCCCCCAGCCCACCCTCAAAGGCACATACCTTAAGCCCACTGATTCCCCTGATGAGAATTTAACCCTGGAATAGTTTGAAAAAAGGAGAAAATACACACACACAAATATGTTTGCCATAGTTTTACTTATGATTATGAAAATTTCAGCAATGGGAAATGACTGATCACAGAGTGATAGCTTAATTCCTCCAAGTGTTGAGCAGCCACGTAGCACTCTAATGATGAACACCACATGGTAACATGGCAAAGCCTTTTGAGAAAACTGTGTGAGCAGGAAGGCAGGATATTTTGTGAAGGAGATGGTGTGATCTTGTGAAAAGACATTGGCTTTGAAGCTCAAGAGACTAGGGTCTCATCTCAACTTTGCCCCCATACCATGTCAACCACCCAGCCTCAGTGGTTCCATCTATCCAGTGGGGATATTGTTAGCTCCTCTCATCTTCATTGTGAAGATGAGAACCAAACCCCCATCTAGCATAACAATGGGTGACTTTAATTGAGCACCTACTATCATCACAATCATAAAAAGACTTAAACAAATGGGAAACAGTAGAAATGCACAGGCATGGTAACCCCATGTGGGGGTATGGTTGGTAAATGCTTTTCTCTTTTCTAGAGGCTTGAACCCAAGCATTTCTGTGTTAGAGGACATCAGATGTTCTAAGTGTCACTGTATTTTATGAGTGAGGGTTCCTGTGCCACCCAGACCTGCACCCTATGTCCCACCTCTGTTCCCTGGGCTCAGGCCTTAGGACCCAGGCTGCTTTTCTCTCTCCTAAGGCTGTGCCCGTTCCTTAGGCTCAGTCCCTCCCAAGCTTAACTCTTGACTGGCATACTGTATCCCTATTTTATCATTGCTCCCAGCCCCTCTCACTTTAAGAATTATATTACAAACCACATTGGGAAGTTAAAAAGGGCCAACATGGAGAAACCAGAGGTACACAAAGGTCTTACAGCAGTGGCCTTTGGGTGCGATACCTGTTTCCCATTGAGATGGTAACTCGAGGGCAGAGCTCTCTGTGGTCGGCAGAATTATGGCCCTCCAAAGATGTCCACACCCTAGTCTTCAGAGCCTGTGAGTATGTCAGGACATATGGCAAGGGGGAATTAAGGTGGCAGATGGACTTAAAGTTGCTAATCAGCTGTCTTAAGGTAGCAAGATTATCATCGATAATCCCAAGGGGGCCCACTATAATCACTAGGTCCTTAAAAATGGACAAGAGAGACAGAAGAGAGGATCAGAGGACGATGTGATGGCAGCAGCGAGGTGCCTGACTGGATTTGAAGGGAGAGGGAGGAGCCACCAGCCAATGAATTCAGATGGTCCCTACAAACTAGAAGAGTGGAGAATATCTGTGCCCATGTTCACCAGGGAGACCCTGGTGCAGGTGGCTTTTCCAACGTGTTGACCCCATGTGCTGGAATGTCCTATGCTCCCACACTCAGGGTATATCCGAGAAGGCTTCCTGGCTGTGCAGCATGCCGTGGATAGAGCCATCATGCAGTACCATGCAAACGCCTCCACACACCAGCTCTTTGAGAAGCTCACCGTGATCGCAAAGAGGTTCCCATACCCGCCTTTCATTTCGGACCCCTTTCTCGTCGCCATCCAGTACCAGCTCCCGCTGCTGCTCATGCTGAGCTTCACTTACACCTCACTTACCATCATCCGTGCTGTTGTACAGGAAAAGGAGAGGAAACTGAAGGTAAACCTCTAAAACAAGCTTGTCCAACCTGTGGCCTGCAGGCTGCATGTGTCCCAGGACGGCTTTGAATGAGGCCCAACACAAATTCGTAAACTTTCTTAAAACATTATGAGATTGTTTTGCAATTTATTTTTTAGCTTATCAATTATCAGTGTGGCCCAAAACAATTCTTCTTCCATTGTGGCCAGGAAAGCCAAAAGGTTGGACACCCCTGCTTTAAAACATTTTGACAAGTTGGTTCTAGGCACAGTGCCCCTGTGGGACAGTTGTGTCCGGGGCCCCTGTTGTCAGGTAGGGGTAGCTGCTGTGCACTAGGACTGTAGAGTAGTTTGGTGTGGGGAGGGTGCCCGCCATGGTAGTAGCCTATCCTGGGGCTTCTTTGAAACCACCCCTGATACCTCCAGATATTAAAAACCTTAAGAAAGCACCATATTTTGTATGAAGTATACTAAGGACTGAATGTGGCTTTGGAGTTGCCTTGTCCAACATGAGCCATAAGCCCCTGAGGGCTTCCAGTTTTTTCACAGCCTGGTCTGAACTGAGTCATGCTGAGAATATAAAACACACACCAGAATTTTGAAGCCTTAGTATGAAAAAAATAATGTGAACTATCTCATTAGTAATTCCTATATTGAGTATATGTTTAAAAAAAAAAGCAGTATTTTGGACATATTGAGTTAAGTAAAATATGTCATTGAAATTAATTTTACTTGTTTCTTTTTACTTTTTATTTGTGGTTACTATAAAATCCTAAGTTACATATGTGGCTCACATTCTGTTTCTGTGGAACAGAACCACTCTAGAGATCAGACTGACAGTGAGCCAAAATGTCTAAATACATGGCAGACCAGAAAGCTAAGTGACTTCGCATATAGATCAAGGACAACTGTAGTTTTAAACTGTCAGGCACAATGTGATGGGAAATTAAGAGGCACGCTCTAAAGGAATATCATGGACTTAATTGAGTGCACCTGAATGAAGAGTGTCACCTGCAAAACCATACCAATAACACTGCCAAAATGATGAGAAATTTATTTAAAGTTTCTCTTTTGGCAATGACTACAGTGCCTGTGAAATGACAGAGGAACCAATTCTGATTATTGGGGCTGGGAGAATGGATAAAGTGGGTACTGTCTGCTTGGACACCTTAAATAATTTTAATAAAATGGTGCAGTGTTTAAATAGTTAGCAGTAAATGATGAAATGATTCAGAAAATAATGTTTGTACACATGCATACCTACAGACATATAGATAAAACCAATGTGGCAGAATGCTAAATGATTATATAACCTAAGTGCTGGGTACATGAGTGACCATTATACCGATCTTCCCATTTTGAGGGCAGTTTGAAATTATGTATAAGGAAAAGCTGGAAAATCAATAGCTTGACTCATAAAAGACACTTAACACTGGTCCTCTCCCCAACACTAACGCTGTCCAGCAGAACATTCTGTGATGATGGATGGACATGTCTTGTGTCTGCTGTCCACTTCTGTCAACACTGGGCACTTGTGGCTAGTGCAACTGAGGGGCCGAATTTTAATATATATTTTATTTATTTATTTATTTTGACAGAGGAGAGAGAGAGAGAGAGAGAGATACAGAGACAGAGAGAGAACTGAACTGGGGGAGCTCCCAGTTCAGCATATGGTTCCGCACGGGCCGGGGCCGGGATTCGATCCTCGGTCCCTGGCGCTGCAAAGTGAGCGCCTAACCCACTGAGCCATCCCGGCTTCCCCCGAATTTTTAATTTTAATTAATTTTAATTAATTTCAATTGAAATAGCCACATGCGGCCACTGACTACCATGGACCCCTCATTTCAGAACAGCAGGAAGGGAGGCAGTGACTGGCTTCTAAAGCATTCCCACTCCACTGTTGATCCTAGAACAGCCCTGGGGCCCTGCTTTGCAGCCAAGGGCATTTGTGTGGTTAGTACTAGACAGTGAAGGGGCCAGTGTCCACTGTCCTGACTCAGAACCCAGCACCAGCTGCCCTACCACACAGCTTCTTGGGGGGCACTCAGAGAAGACTGGGAAGCACAGGCTGGGAATCTGGGATTGCTCCACACAGTGAAGGACTGCCCAGAGTCCCTTAGCTTAGTCAACACAGACACATGTCCACCTCAGGCCCTGAACATTGTGTGGGATGGGGGCCTGGGGGGTACAATGACCAAGTAGAGAATAAGGGAGCTCACTAGGGTGAGGGGAAAGGTGGCTAATCCTGGCAGGGGAGCAGAGAGTGCATCCCGGGTGGGTAGCACTTAAGACTGGGGAAAGGTAGAAAGAGGGCAAAATTCCTCAAGCCCCAAAGTCAAGGACTGACATAACAGTAGAACCTGTGTCTTCTGCCTCTGGCCAGTGTGTACCTCACTGTTCCCACCCTGGTTTGGGACCCAAGTGTCCCATGTCCTCTCTTGGCTTATGCATGACACCGCGCACCTGCATAGTCACACACACAGTCTCTAAGGAAGTCAGTGTGAGGAAAGTGCCAGGGCCTGGCATGGCAAACATTGGACACTCGCCCCTAGCAGGTGTGTCAGGGTGTGCGTCAGACGTGTGTCAGAGCACATGTCATTCTTCCCCCAGGAGTACATGCGCATGATGGGGCTCAGCAGCTGGCTGCACTGGACTGCATGGTTCCTGCTCTTCTTCCTCTTCCTCCTCATTGCCGTCTCCTTCATGACCCTGCTCTTCTGCGTCAAGGTAAGTGTGGCTTCAAGAGGGCATCTGATGTTAAGAGCATGGCTTTCAATTTGAAGGGAGGCCAGAGGCAGCCATAGCACCACTACAGAGACCCCAAGACCACATTTGTGGATTTCAGAGCAGTTTGCCTGGGCTCAGTCGGGAGGAACTGATTTTCCAGTCACACATTCAGTGTATCCCTTTCGCCTATCCCCGCCGGTTTCATTTGTGCCTGGAATGTTTGTAACTTTTCCTATTTTTGTCTCCACCTTCCCTTCTGTAACCTGTGCTTGCTAACCGCTGGGATGGCATGTGGAGCAGGTGAAGAAGGATGTGGCAGTGCTTGCACACAGTGACCCCTCACTGGTGCTGGTCTTCCTGGCCTGCTTTGCTGTCTCCTCCATCTCCTTCAGCTTCATGGTCAGCACCTTCTTCAGCAAAGGTGAGTCATCCTGGCTGGGAAGAGGACTGTGGGGTGCTCCAAATCTCAGAAAACCAGGCAGTTTCATTTGAGATACGTAGAAGTAGCCTGAATTGCGGGGGTTTTTTGTACTCTGCACCCTCCTTTGGCCTCAGTTTTCTGGATGTTAAAGTACATTCCTGCATAATTCTTTTTTTTAATTTATTTGTAATTATAATTGACATATAGTATATTAGTTTCAGGTACACAACATATCGAACATTTATATACCTTACAAAGTGGTCACCACGTGGGGAGAGGGGTGGGAGAGTGGGAGGCGGAGCTGGGAGGGGGCACCAGATACATGGTGATGGAGGGAGAGCTGACTCTGTGTGGTGAGCACATAATGCAATACATAAACAATGTCATGTAGAGTTGTACACCTGGAAACTATGTAATTGTTACCAACCCATGTCACCCAATAAATTTAACAGTAAAAATAAATGAAATCAATAAAGAGCACCACAATAAGTCTAGTAACCATCTGCTCTATACCTAGTTATAATAGTGTAATTGACTCTGTGCTGTACATTACCTCCCCGTGTCTTATTTTATAATCAGAAATTTGTACTTCTTATACAATTTTTTTTTATTTTTTTTTA
>PVKE010005746.1:19309-57640 GCA_004027555.1 Craseonycteris thonglongyai
TTTATAGAGAGAAATTATCTTTTTGTCTTCAGTGCATAGTTATTTCTATTTTACTTTTTGACAGATAGAGAGAGAGACAGAGACAGAGACAGTTAGAGAACCAAACTGTGGGAACTCCCCAGCTCAGCACGTGGGTCCTGCCTGGGCCGGAGCCGGGATTCGATCCTCGGTCCTCATGGCCTCAAAGCGAGCGCTCAACGCGCTGAGCCGTCCCGGCTTTCCCCTAGAAATTTGTACTTCTTAATCCTCTCCCCTTTTCTATCCCTCTCCATCCTCCTCTCCTCTGGCCACCGTCAATTTGTTCTCTGTATCTATGAGTTTGTTTCTGTTTCATTTTGTTTGTTCATTTGTTTTATGTTTTAGATTTCACACACAACTGAAATCATACGTATTTGTCTTTCTCTGTTCAACTTATTTCACTTAGCATAACACTCTGGATCCATTCATGTCACAGATGGCAAGATTTCACTTTGGGGGCTAATATTCCATTGTATATAAGTACCACATCTTTACCCATTCATCTATCAATGACACCATCTTGCTTCTATATCTTGGCTATTGTAAGTAATGCTGCAATGAACATAGGTGTACATAGATCTTTTTGAATAATTTTTTAAATTTTCTTCCGACAAATACCCAAAAGTGGAATTGCTGGGTCATAAAATTCTGTTTTTAATATTTTGTTTAAGATTTATTTTATTGTTTGAGAGAAGGTGAGAAAGAAATAGAGAAGAGAGTAAGGCCCAGAGCAGTCTCCACAGTTATGCATCATCAGCTGTGACATGGGGGCCTCCCACATGGGAGGTGAGAACCTTCGCTGCCATCCAAGAGGTTGCCAGCTGCGCTGCAGTTCAGCCTGTGGGTTTGCACAGGCCTGGGCCGGGGCCCCAGTTCGATCCCTGGACCTTGCATTTGTAAGGCAAGCACTCAATCTGTTGAGCTATTCCGGCACCCCCTATTTTTAATTTTTTGAAGAACCTTTATACTATTTTCAATGTGGCTGCACTAATTTACACTCTCACCAACAGTGTATGAGGGCTCCCATTTGTCCTTATCCTTACCAATGCTTGTTATTATCTTTTCTAATGTTTTTTTTTGTTTTTGTTTTTGTTTTTTGACACACAGAGAGAGAGATACAGAGACAGAGACAGAGAGAGAACTGAACTGGGGGAACTCCCCAGTTCAGCATATGGTTCTGCACGGGCCGGGGCCAGGACTCGATCCCCAGTCCCCAGCGCTGCAAAGTGAGCGCTTAACCCACTGAGCCATCCCGGCTTCCCCTATTATCTTTTTGATGGTAGCCTTTCTGACAGGGGTGAGGTGATATCTCATTGTGACTCTGATTTGCATTTCCCTGATAATCACAGATGTGACGCAATTTCTAGATGTCTGTTGGCTATCTGTATGTTCTCTTGGGAGAAATGTCTATTTAGGTCTTCTGTTGTATAATGAAATGTATCAACATTTAAGAAAATTCATATAATTCAGTAAGCAATATGTTCCAAGCAACCAATGTATCATGTTACAAAATCATGCAGTAAGATTAATTCATTCAAAGTGCAAGTTAGACCAGGGGATTTTAGTGTAACAGAGGATGCAAAGATCACTAGTTAGTTCATTCCATGTGGCACCTGACCTTTCAGAAACGACCACTTGTTGAGTGGTGTTATGTCAAAAAAGAATATCCACAAATATCTGAAAGGCTATTAAATACCCCTCCCCTTCCCAACTACTTATCTCTTTATTCACTTCATCCAAAATAATGTAACACAACAGAGTGAATGCAGAAGTGACATGACGAGGTTTGCAAAATGTAACTCAATGTACTTGTCTCACTAAATCGTGGGAAATAGAGTTTTTTTCATAAAAATATTTATGTGAACTTGTAATGGGTTTGTTTTTATTCTTAATTATCTTTATATTTTCTTAGTATTAATTTCTAATACAGTAACATTGATATATGTGTAACCCACCTAAACAAAATTTCTATGAAGTCCTTAATAATTTTTAAGGGAGTAAAGGGGCCTTAAGACCCAAGTGTTTGAGGGCTGCTAGCATGGACGAAAGCCACGCTGTTCTCCCCAACCCTGCACAACCTGGCCCTTGCCTCTTTCAGGTCTTTCCTCTGACTCACCTTATCCTCAAAGCCTTCCTTGAGGAAAGCCTTCCTTCATCATAGTCACAACCCCTGACCTAGGGAACAGCTTGTCCCCATTGTTTGCCTAGTTACTCATTTGTTTACCAACTGTGTCCCCACTGGATTACAAACTCGGGGTGGGGGGGCTTTGTTTTGTTTGCAGCAGTCTCCCTGGTGCCTAGAACAGGGACTGGCACAGAGGAGACACTCTGTGAGTATCTGTGCAATGAACAAGTGAATGAAAGGGGGAAGAACAGGCGAGAAGCAAGACTGGGGGGCTCAGTATTTGTCATGCCAAGTGTGCAATGTCAAGGCAACTGGAAATGAAGTCTGCAGGAGAGGGCTAGAGAAATCAGTGTGGGGTGGGTCCCAGGATGAGGAAGACACATGCTACACTGGGCAGGCACGTTCCCTAGGACACAGGCACCTCGATAAGACACAAGGCTGCAGGCTGAGCCTGGAGTCCCCCTGCACCAGGATCTGTGTTCCCATATCGGTAGTTGATATGGGGAGAGGGTCAGGTGGCTTGCCCCATGTGGGTTCTCCTTTCTACTGTGGATTGAGCACAGACTCCCTTTTGACACATTCGTGTAAATGCTTTCTCAGGATTTTATTATACTTGTCTTCCTCTCTCCATCTGTAGCCAACATGGCAGCAGCCATCGGGGGCTTCCTCTACTTCTTCGCATATATCCCCTACTTCTTCGTTGCTCCTCGATACAACTGGATGACTCTTAGCCAGAAACTCTTCTCTTGTCTCCTGTCCAATGTCGCCATGGCAATGGGAGCCCAGCTCATTGGAAAATTTGAAGCAAAAGGTGAGTATTTTCCTTTTCACAAGCTGACCTTGCTGATTTAGTTACACCCAGAGAGAGTCCAAGCACAGGCACTTCCAGCTCCAGTAATAAACAGACACATCAGGACAGTTAAGCCAGTGATGCATTTGGAAGCCAGGTCCCCAGCATTGACCACTCCTCAGCCAGTGTAGTCCTGTCCTTGAGTTCTCTCGAGGCTCTGCCTGAAATCAGCTGTTGCTGCAGGAAAATGCTGGATGTGAGCAACTGTACCTGCTGATGTGGAATTTCACTCAATTACCTCTGAGTCTCTGCCTGCCTTAGGAGGCATTCAGAATGATTATCCCAAAGTCTCAAAGTTCATGGGTTTTGGTCCACCCCTAGCTCTCACTAATGTACAATTAGCATCTTCTCACTTTCTACTCTCTGAAACCTGCAATGATTGATTATGAGGATAGGGAGGCCCAAGAGAGAAACAAGGAAAAGACCAGAACACTGTTTTCTTGATTTCTGTGGAATTTCCTGAGTTTTAAAATATCATGGGGATATTGGGAAGCTGGGATGGCTCAGCGGGTTGAGCGCTTGCTTTGCAGCCCCGGAGCCCTAGGTTCGAATCCCAGCCCCCGCCCAGGCGGACCCATATGCTGAACTGGGGTGTGCCCCATTTCAGTTCTTGCCAGGGCCTATGCGGGAGGCCCCTGACCCAGTTCCTGCCCTGCGCAGCCCCGCGCCCACCTGTGGAGTGAAACTATATGGAAAACTAATGTTGTCAACTATGGAGACTGCTCTGGGCCCTCCCCCTTCTCTCTGTCTGTGTCTGTCAAAAAACAATAAAAATAAATCTTTAAAAAAATATATCATGGGGATCAAATAAAACACTTCTTTGAGCTGACTTTGGCCTGTGGGCTCCCACTTTGCAAACCCTGCAGCAACTGCTCAGATTTCAATTGATGGAATCAATCCTACTCCTCTAAGGGATAAGAAAGCACCTAGTGTAACCCTTAGCCCCTCACCTACTTGAAAGTCTCCAGAGATGGACAGCTCATCCTCTTAGGAGAAAGCCCCATTCATTTCCAGATCACTCAGACCCCTCACACTGAGTGACGTTGGAGAGGTGGATGGACTCAGACTGGCCCACCTCTCTTGCATGCTCTGGTTCTAAGGCGCGGAGGGTGCAGGTGAGTTTCTGTGAGGCTGGTGTTGTACTGACATCCATCTCCCTAGAGCTTCTGTGTGTTGTGCTGGCTCCACTAGCAGGAGGTGAAATGCAATCTCCCTTCTAAATGACTGACCTGTGCTTATTTTAAGACCATCTGGGCCTGGCCCCATCCAAATGTTCTCTTTTTCAGGCTGAATGCTCTTGTTTCTTCCAGCCTTGCAATTCCTAATTGTAGCTTCCTTGTTGTGGAAGGAGGCCAGTGGGTAGCCACAGCAACCTTCAGTGTGGCTGTATCTTTAGAATTTTTTTCTTCAGTTGTTAATGTCTTCTAACACTTTAACTTTCAAATGTATGCATTTCCTTGATTAGCAGTGTGTGATAAATTGTAGACTTTTGGGGGAAGCCAGGATGGCTCAGCAGGTTGAGCGCTCACCTGGCAGCCCCGGAGTCTAAGGATCAAGTCCTAGCCCCAGCCCATGCGGACCCATATGCTGAACTTGGGTATGCTTCCCATGTGGGAGGCCACCAGTTTAGCCCTCAGCTCACAGGGGGCATGTCTCCCATGCAGGAGGCCCCAGCCCTGTTCCCACCCTTTGCTGCCCTGCTCCTACCTGTGTGGAATGAAACTGTCAAAAATAGAAACTGCTCTGGGCCCTCCCCCTTCTCTCTCTCTCTCTCTCTTCATCAAAAACAATTTTAAAAATTATAAATCTTTAAATTGTAGACTTTTTTTTTAATTGTTTTTGACAGAGAGAGAGAGAGAGAGATACAGAGACAGAGAGAGAACTGAACTGGGGGAGCTCCCCAGTTCAGCATATGGTTCCGCACGGGCCGGGGCCGGGATTCGATCCTCAGTCCCCAGTGCTGCAAAGTGAGCGCTTAACCCACTGAGCCATCCCGGCTTCCCCAAAATTGTAGACTTTTTAAATGCATTCCTTTCCAAGGTTCAAGTAGTTTTCTAAAGCCATTTGTAAAGAATATAACTATATGACATCTCTTCTTTTTCAAAGTTCTATGCTGAATTTTCTTTAA
This sequence comes from Craseonycteris thonglongyai, assembly GCA_004027555.1. NCBI lineage: Eukaryota > Metazoa > Chordata > Mammalia > Chiroptera > Craseonycteridae > Craseonycteris > Craseonycteris thonglongyai. The sequence continues at coordinate 24,431 of PVKE010005746.1, forward strand.
ACAGACACATTTCTAGTTGTTTGAAAGTGAACATTGACCAAGATCAGAGAGAAGCCACTTCCATCAGGGACCCCTGAGCCAACAGAAGGTGGTCTGGTCACACAGAATTCCTAAGCATTGTTTGGACTGTGCTGTTGCAAACCAGACAGAAGACGAAACACTATGAGCAACGCTAATAGAGCTTTACATGTGTTTAAAGTATTCCATTTTTAAAGATTTATTTTATTGTTTGAGAGAGAGAGAAGCAAGGAGGGCCTAGAGCAGTTTCCATAGTTGTACATTATTAGTTGTGACATAGTTTCATTCTACACAGGTGGATGGGATATGGGGCAGTGCAGGACAGGAATTGAACTGGGGACCTCACTCATGGGAGGTGAGAACCTTTGCCACCATCCTGGTGGTTACCAGCTGCACTGCAGTTCAGCATATGGGTTTGCACAGACCAGGGCTGGGGTTCGATACCCAGACCTGGTGGTTGCAAAGCAAGTGCTCAACCAGTTGAGCTATCCCGGCACCCCAAGTATTCCATTTTTTAAAAGACATATGAAATGCACTCTGTTCTAATGTTGGGCTTCCTCCAAATCACATATATGTATATATGTATGTATGTGTGTGTATATATATATATATATATATATATATATATATATATTGTATATATGGATGTATGTGTTTATGTGTATATACTTATACATTATAGGTCAAATGTGAGCCCATCTTAGTCAGTTAATGAGCTTTTGCTGGTTCTATAACATCTATTTTGTAACTTACTCTTGTCTTAAAGACCTGAAGAGAATTATTAGGTTCTCTATAAAAGCAGGAAGGGAAAAGTCACGCTAACTTGGCAGTGACACACGCATGTGTGCCATCAGGGTCTACAGGTTCATTTTAGGCCTGTTTCCTGGTGTGTCTTTCAGGCACAGGTGTCCAGTGGCAAGACCTCCTGAGCCCTGTCAATGTGGACGATGACTTCTCCTTTGGTCAAGTGCTAGGCATGCTGCTACTAGACTCTGTCCTATATAGCCTGGTGACCTGGTACATAGAGGCCGTCCTCCCAGGGCAGTTTGGTGTGCCCCAGCCCTGGTACTTCTTCATCATGGTGAGTCCTAATGCCCCTGCTCCTCACACTGGCCACCTCCATGGGGGTGAGGTATCCCCAGCATTCACTCCAGGTCCCCTCCAGTCTCTGATATAATGCCTAGTCAGGCTTGTGTAGAGGTTACTGCCTTGTGCATGGTTGGTGAGCAATATGTGTCCTAAAGGCCCTGAGACCCCCTAGTGCCCAAGATGATCCATGCACTACAGAGTCCAAGACAAGGAGCTCGCTCTGGCCCACCGTCCACAGCCCCAGCAAACCCCGCCATTGCCTATCTTTCTTGTCACTTATTGGGTTTTCTGCTTACAAAGTAATACAGCTTACTGTAAAAATTATTACATTGCTGGACTATACAGCACAGCCCCACCACCCAGAAATGAATACTGCTGATGTTTTGTTGTATAGTTCTTCAGTTTCTGTCCATGTGTAGACTATCTTATAGTGTACATGGATGTGTATATAACATATATATGTTTGTTTTTTAAAAGGGGGATTATATTGTAAAATGCTTGAAACTTGCTTCTTTTTTAAACTAATAGTGCATCTTAGATATTTTAGATATCTATGTATAATAGATCTATTTATAATAAATACACTTTTAGATTTTTTAAAGATTTATTTTATTGTTTTGAGAGAAGGTGTGTGTGTGTGTGTGTGTGAGAGAGGGAGAGAGAGAAGTGGGGAGAGCCCAGAACAGTCTCCATAGTTGTACATCAGTAGTTGTGACATGATTTCATTCCACAGAGCTGGATATGGGGCTGCATGTGGCAGGAACAGAACCGGGGACCTCCCACATGGGAGGCGAGAACCTTTGCCATCATCCTAGTGGTTACAAGTTGCACTGCAGTTCAGCATATGGGGTTGCATGGGCCAGGGTCAGGATTCGATCCCCAGACCTCGCAGTTGCAAGGCAAGCACTCAACCTGCTGAGCTATTCTGGCATCCCCTAGATTTTTATCTATGTGTATTTTAAATTTTGTTTTATTTATTTATAAATACATTTATATTAAATGTGTGCATTTTTATGAATCAACTTCATTTTTTAATGATTGCACAGTATTTCATGGATGTCCTACCATGTATTTAACCAATTTCCTATCGATGACTACCTAGGTGCCACTTCAGTGTTCATTTTTTGATTCAACAAATATTTATCAAGTGTCTGTTACATATTTCATCAAATCTAAAATGCCACAGATTATTAGTTAATTTATTAAATCACTGAGACAGAAAAATACAGTTTACTGTGGCATTCCATGATTTCTAAGACACAGTCTGATTACAAAGTCACTTAAAATGTGAGAAATGTGTCCCTTCAAATCAGTGGATTATGGTATGCCAAAACTGTTCCAGGCACTGGAAATATAGTAGGAATATAGCTGTGGGTTAAACAGATTCTCCACCCTCAGGATTACTTTTGGGATCACTTCTTCTAGGGCCCTGTTTCCACCTTTCCTGGGGCCCTGCCCACACGCCTGTGTTACCTGTGCCACAAACCACCCTCAAGGGTGGGAAGTATGTATGGTTTGTGATTATAGACTTATCCCTCACACAGCCTGTCACTGTGATGGCCTGACAGAGGGCAGGGAATTGCCCTGGTCTAGACAAAGGGTGGAGGGTCATAGCTAGATAGGAGGCAGGGAGTTTTCCTTGTCTAGACCGAAGGTAGAAGGTCACCCTCTAGACAGGAAGGCCTAAGCCCTTTGGCTCCTCCTGCTTAATTCACAAGCTCCCATGTAGCTGAGTTGGGGGTATTCAGACACAACATTCTTCATTTTCTGCCCCAATGTCACTCTGGACTGGAGCATTCAATAACCTATTCGTATTAAATGTCATCATTTTCTTTTCTTCCACATCCTATCTTAGTTGATATGATACAACAATAACTCTGTGATATGGCAGATTAGAAAGCTGAGGCTGAGTGCTTTCCCAGAGGTAGAGAGTGAGGGACTGCATTGGATCCTGAGCCAGCCCAAGGCTCTAAGTGGTGGTCTCCACAGAGTGTACCATGTTGGGGAAGACAGAGGGCTGGCTGCTGTGTGGGTTTAGCATATCTGTTAGTTGTTGCTCTATCACAAACACAATGACTCAACAAGAATTAGCCTCTGAGACCCATCTGATTTCCATCCTAGCCCTCGTATTGGTGTGGGCGCCCAAGGACAGTTTTAGGGAAAGAGGAAGAAGATGACGACCCTGAGAAAGCACTTAAGACAGAGTTCTTTGAAGCTGAACCAGAGGACCTGGTGGCTGGGATCAAGATCAAGAATGTGTCCAAGGTGCCACACCCTATGGGGATGGGCAGGGTCAGGGGGCTTCAGGGTCACAAGTGGTGAGACCTGCCTTGCCCATGCCTCTCTCAACCTGGTGACCATCCTCTAGGCCTTGTTATCTCCTAGATCCCTGGGGCTGCTCTGTGACCAGCTCTCCCAGGAATGAGCCAACCCCCGGGCTCTGTGTCACTGGGGCCCACTGTGGAGACTCAGGGTCAAATAAGCAACACACGCTACCACCTGGACTTAACCTCTCAGTGGCTTTGTAGTGAACACTCGCTGTGCTGGCTGCACACTGATGCCTGGGCCTAATATGCCTTCAATTCCAGATACTGGGGATATCTGGGACCTATCATGGGTAGAAGCAGCCAGAGAATAGTTGGGGGGAAGGGCAGCTTGGCCTGCAATCAGCACTGTATCCCAAACTTCCCACCTCTCTGTGTACTGACCGGCAATACTGGGTGTGGTTCCCTGTAAAACCCTCAGTGGGTATTCCACAGGGGAGTGGGAGGGGCCCATGGAGTGAGTTCCTGAGGGGCCTCTGCCTTTCCTCCAGGTATTCAAAGTAGGGACCAAGGGCAAGACAGCCGTCAGAGACCTGAACCTGAACCTGTACGAGGGGCAGATTACTGTCCTGCTGGGCCACAATGGTGCGGGGAAGACCACCACCCTCTCCATGCTCACAGGTGAGGGTCCATATGGCCACCACAGCAAGCAGGGTGACTGGGAAACCACCCAAAGCAGGTTCTTGGGTAAAACAAGGTGAAACTGTGACTTGATGAGGCTGTGACATCACTTGCAGACTGGCAGGATATTCACCTGAACCTAACCCTCTGGGGTCTTCTGCTTGGCCATAGGTCTCTTTCCCCCAACCAGTGGGCGAGCATATATCAATGGATATGAAATTTCACAAGACATGGTTCAGATCCGGAGGAGCCTGGGCCTGTGCCCGCAGCATGACGTCCTATTTGACAACCTGACTGTCGCAGAGCATCTTTATTTCTATGCTCAGGTGAGCTGGCCGGGGGTAGGATTCGGAGGTTGCCATTGTCATGCCTGTTTTCTGTGCTCCCTGCTTGGGTTCTTGAGGCAGCCAGCAGAGCCCTTAGCCTCCTAGCAAACTGAAATCTATTCCTACGTGTCCTGCACACTTGGAGGAGGGGATGTGGGAGGGAAGTCAGGACTCGGAGGCCAGCACATGAGGGATGGGGTAACACCAAGGCTAAGTAGCTTGCTGCATGACTGTCAGAAGCCCCTGCCAGAGTCCCCTGTCTCCTGTTGCAGCTGAAAGGCTTGTCGCGCCAGAAGTGCCCTGAAGAAGTCAAGCAGATGCTGCACACCCTCAGCCTGGAGGACAAGCGGGACTGCCGGTCCAGGTTCCTGAGTGGGGGGATGAAGCGCAAGCTGTCCATTGGCATCGCCCTCATAGCAGGCTCCAAGGTACAGGGCAGCAGGCCCAGCCTCCTGAAGGACACAGGCCGGGGCCCGTGCACACAGTAGCTAAACATTTGGGGCAACAGGGCCCAGAGTCATCGCCCTCTGGCTTCCACTCAGCTTGGGCTAGTTGCTGGTCCTGCAGCCACGGCCCAGGCACCTCAGTCCTGGACACCCTGGATGGGCAGTCTGGCAAAGGTGGTACTTCTGCTGCTTTGTGGAACTCGAACCATATGAGGCCAACAATACAGCCAGCCTGCGCCTGGCTCTGCCATGTCACAAGGCTATTCTCTGCCCTCCAGGTGCTGATGCTGGACGAGCCCACCTCAGGCATGGATGCAGTCTCCAGGAGGGCCATCTGGGACCTCCTTCAGCGACAGAAAAGTGACCACACCATCCTGCTGACCACCCACTTCATGGACGAGGCTGACCTGCTGGGGGACCGCATCGCCATCATGGCCAAGGGGGAGCTGCAGTGCTGCGGGTCATCGCTGTTCCTCAAACAGAAATATGGTGAGCAGCTGAGGGCTGGAAGCAAGGTGGGCAGCGCAACCTCCCTTTCATACGGGGTCAGTGTCACAGACGCAGTGCGCTGATGAAGTGCCCACTGTTAACTTTCATGAAGGGCCCCTGAGATCAGTCAGGGAGAGGCCTTCTCTAGACTTCCTGTCTTCTACTTCTGGATGGAGACCTGAGGTCCCAGGCAGGAGAGCTTATGAGAATTAACAAGGAGGGGAGTGGAGCAGATAATCTTGATTTGGATAGAGTGACAAGCAGTCATAACCAATGAAATAGCGGTTGAACACCAAAGCTGCTGAGAGCAAGGCCCATGGAGAGGCCAAGTGTGCTTTCAAGCATTGTAGCTCTCAGACCAGCATGGTCCACAGCACAGTTCAGAGCTCATGAGTCACATGTGGAATCAGGTCCCCCTTATGCTATGTGGGTATGGCATCCCTTCTTGAGGGCAGCTCATGGTCCAACATGGTACTGGCATGCCAAGTCCCATCCATGTTTTACCAGAAAGGAGGGCAAAGACAGTAGACAAGTACTCTTCCCCTTAGACATCCCAGGAGTTGGACACTGTGTTTGTGTGACTTCCCTTCGCCAACACACAGCCCTGTCAAGGAGGTGGTGGCCTGATATTGACACCATCAGGCTGGAGGAAGCTGGAGAGGGCAGCCTTCATCCTGGGGTTCCATTACTGTGAAAGTGGGGATAACAGGTCTTGGGACAGCATCTACCACAGCCTCTGAGACTTGAAGTCCAAAGTCTGATTCAGGTTTCACCTCCTTATCATGCTCAGCATCCAAATTTTTTAGCGTATCTTCCCAACTAGGGAGCAGGAGGCAAGACCCTTAGGACAGCACTGAGGAGCTCTGAGATGCATTCATTCTGGTTCAGCTGCTCCCTCCTATCCAGACCCTTTCCCATGAGCCTGCCTGGTTGTGAGCCCGAGGGCCAAGTGGTCCAGGAGACATGGGGGACAGCCTCATGTGGGGCTCCAATGTGTTGCAGGTGCAGGCTACCACATGACGCTGGTGAAAGAGCCTCACTGCAACCCCCAGGGCATTTCCCAGCTGGTCCACCACCATGTCCCCAATGCCACCCTGGAGAGCAGCACTGGAGCGGAGCTGTCATTCATTCTTCCCAAGGAGAGCACACACAGGTACACATCCCAGAAAGATTGCACAGGTAGAGATCCAAGAAGGGGGTTCAGTGGGCCTTTAGGGCTCCTTAGGGTCACCTGCCCTACACGTGTCAGTCTTGGCCAGTGGGCATCTCTCAGCTCCTGGGATGGTAACAGCACATGTTGAATCTGCGTGCTGGGTCCAGGGTGCTGGGCCTCTCTGTGCAGTGGAGCTGGGAGAAATGTCACTTGTACCTGAGAACCAGAAAGTGTCTGATTTGTCAAAGGGGAGCTGAGTGCTTTGGTTACATGGGGTGAAATGTGCACAGCAGTCCACCCAGAGTTCTCTGCGGAACTGTGTGTTGGACAAAGTCACAGGCCTTCTTGGTCTTAGAATTTGAGTCATGGACACAAATTCTACCTCATAAACAGAGCAGACTACCAGTGTGGGGAGGTAAAAATCAAACTTAATTCACATTCTAAAACTTTGGGAAGTAAATCTTAAAAGTACATTTAATGTTGCTATAAGCCCAATTGAACAATGTGGTTTTAATAACTTCATAGTGTTCCCTGATGTGGTTACAATGTAAGTTATATAACATCTACGCTGTTATCACAGGCTCATGGTGTGTTTTGGCTTCCTCATCAGCAGGATAAGAGAGTATCCATTTACTCCATGGTTTCCTGCTTTGAATAAAGCTTTTTTTTTTTGCTTTTTTTTTAATATTTGTGTATCTGATGGGTGAAAATGGCTCACACTCACTTAATTGGCATTTTGTATTTCTTCCATTCCTGCTCACAGGAGGTTGAACACTTTAACTGCTTGTTGGACTTTAAGCCTTGCTTCTTCTGGATTTTGTATGTTTGTGTCTCTTGCTCATTTATTCATAAGTGTTTTATATAGAGTTGATCCTTGAACAATATGAAGGTTAGGGGCACCAACCTACACACAGTCAAAAATCCTCATATAACTCTTGACTCCTGAAAAACTTAACTACTAATAGCCTATTGTTGACTGGAAGCCTTACCAATAACATAAACAGTCGATTAACTCATATTCTTTATGTTATATGTATCATATACTGTATTCTTACAATAAAGTAATCTAAAGAAAAAATGTTATTAAGAAAAATTAGGGGAGGCCGGATGGCTTAGTGGGTTGAGCGCTCACTTTGCAGCCCTGGGGACCAAGGATCGAATCCTGGCCCCGGCCCATGCGGACCCATGTGCTGAACTGGGGAGTGCCCCCAGTTCAGTTCTCACCGGGGCAAGACCCCGGCCCAGTTCCTGCCCTGTGCAGCCTCGCACCCACCTGTGGAATGAAACTATATGGAAAAAAACCAATGATGTGCAACTATGGAGACTGTTCTGGGCCCTCCCCTTTCTCTCTGTCTCTGTGTCTCTCTCTCTCCCTCTGTCAAAAACAATAAAAATAAACCTTTAAAAGAAAAATTATAAGACAGAGAAAATACATGTATACTATACGTATTTATTGAAAAATTCTGCATATAAGTGAATGCATGCAGTTCAAACCTGTGTAGTTAATGAATATCAACCATTTTTGTTGCAACTTTTTCCAATTTGTTGTTGCCTAATTTTGTGAAAATTTTTTCCCATGCAGATATTTTATATTTCTTCTTAGAAAGTTTTTTCCTTCCTTGCAATCAAAAATATATGTTGGTTGGTTTTGTGATCTCATGTAAGGTGTATACTATCAAAATATGCCTTGCAGGCCAAAGTACTCATAAGATACGTGGGGGGTACAGGGAAGCAGGGAACAAAACCCAACTTCTTTTTTTTGGAAGTGGAATTTCAAGGAGCCTATTTCCTTTGACCCTCCCCCATATTACACAGAGGTAATTATTCAGGAATGAATTATGTGGAAAGTCATTGAGATGCAACTCATCACTTGGGGTATTTTTTCAGGTTTGAAAGTCTTTTTGCTAAACTGGAGAAGAAACAGAAGGAGCTGGGCATTGCCAGCTTTGGGGCCTCTGTCACCACCATGGAGGAAGTCTTCCTACGGTCAGTAAACATGTTTTCATCAGTCCAGGACTCAGCGATGTGGATAATTGTTTTGAAAGCATAGGGATAAAGCAGTATCCTCTGTTATCACCTTGAACACCCATCTCAGGGTAGATGCATGCCAGGGATGGGAAGCAGGGTAGTGGGCTGGCTTTCAGAGCTCCAAATTCGAATTGAGACTGTTACTAACATGTGCACAAACCCAGTGGGGTTCCTGACATGGGTAGCAATTCATAAGGTGGAGAGGAGCTGTGCTTTGATCACACTGGGAGTGTGTATACTTCCCCTGGGGTCCCTCCTGGGAGCACCATGGCAACAACAGGCTTGCCAAGCTCCTCTTAGGTTTAGATAGAAATCCTGAGCATGCCTCTGTCCATAATGAAGATGTGAAGTTTAGCATGCCGACCCTCAGAACTGCGGGATGAGCTTGAGACAGTTGACACATTTATCAGGCATTTGTTGATGCTTATTTGGTAGATATATTGTTAAGACCTAGAAATACAAAAATAGAATGTTAGGTAGATATTTCTCCTTGAGGACCCACAGCTTAGAGCAGGCAACAGAATAATTGAATGTAAACTCAATGCAGCCATCATGCTCCAAGCCCCCTCCTACCCCTCTGGAAAGCCCTGGTCATAAATGCTGGCCTTGGTTGTTCTCCCCATGAGAATGGGGTCCCCATGGGCAGGGTTCCTGTCTGCTTGTCCTTGTCTCCTGGTCATTGCTTGGCTCATACAAGATCTGACCATTAAGTCTGAGAACTCGCCACCATGTGTTTATATTGGAAGCACAGTACAAACAACTCGGTAAGGTTTCATAACTTTGGTACATCAGTATCTCACAGCTGTGTTCGTGTTGACGTGTGGTGGTGTCTTGCTAAGTGGCATTCGCTATTGTTGTTGCATGTTTTTGTGTGCCATCACTAGAATGTTGGAGCTTGAGTTTGTCAAAACCTTTTGGAGATGTAAGACATTGTTTTGGGCCCTGTTACTGCTGGTGATAAAACACTGGTGTACCAGTATGACCCTGAAACAATGTGTCAAAGTGCAGAAAGGAAGTCAGCCAATTCTCCACAAACAAAAAAGTTCTGTCAGTCCAAATCAAGTCAAAGTGATGTCACTAAACTTTTTTGATATCAGAGGGATTGTTCATTATGAATTTGTACCATCTGGACAAACAGTGAACCAAGTTGACTGTTGGGAAGTGCTGAAAAGGCTACATGAAAAAGTTAGATGAAAACGACCTGACCTTTCACCAACAACTCATGGTTCTTGCGTCACGACAATGCACCAGCTCACACAGCACTGTCTGTGAGGGAGTTTTTAGACAGTCAAAAAATAACTGTATTGGATCACCCTCCCAACTCACCTGATCTGGACCCCAGTGACTTTTCTCTTTACCCAAAGATATAGAAATATTGCAAGGAAGACATATTGATGACATTCAGCACATCAAGTGTATTACAATGATGGCCCTGATAGCCATTCCAGAAAGAGTTTCAAAATTGCTTTGAACAGTGGACTAGGCACTGGCATCAGTGCATAGCTTCCCAAGGGAAGTACTTCAAAGGTGACCATAATGATATTCAACAATGATTTATGTAGCACTTTTTCCAGCATGATTTTGTGAGCCTTATTGTCAGACTTTGTATTTTTTGATGAATGAACAAACCAGCTTATGAAGCTGGTGGCATTCTACTTTAGTGCCTCCGACAGTTGCCCTCCATCCACCTCTGCTTCCTTTCTCAGTGGAACAGTAGCTTCTCCCTTCCTGGGGAGCTGAGTTAGGACCAGGCCTCCTATGTCTTGGTGCAGGGTTGGTAAGCTGGTAGACACCAGCATGGACATCCAGGCCATCCAACTGCCTGCCTTGCAGTACCAACACGAGAGGCGGGCGAGCGACTGGGCAGTGGACAGCAACCTATGTGGGACAATGGATCCAACCAATGGCATTGGTGCCCTGATTGAGGAGGAATGTACTGCCATCAAGCTCAACACCGGGGTGAGCACTCAAGCTGGTGCTGGCCAGCACAGGAAGATTGAGACCCTTGAACCTCATATGTTAGAGTCCACAAAGGCAGATGTGGGCTTCAACAGGGTCAGTGTGCTAGAAAGAGGGCAGATTACAGCTTGTACCCCGTGGTTGGCAAGAAGGAAAACATGGAGCATTCAAGTTGAGCAGCTTAACTTCTTAGTGTTCTAACTTGGCTGCTCACAAATAGGAAGGAATGTTGGCTTGTAGTGCTACCAGTGCTCCCTTCGCCGAGAGCTTGGTGTGTGCTAGCACTTAATGAGGTAGAGGCAGCACTGGCCTCATTTTATAGCCAGGAAACTGAAGCCTCAGCCAAGGCTCCATGGCCAGTGTGTGGCGGAGCCAGAGTCTTATCCCTGTTGGCCTGGCTTATAGCTCTGACGCTCCCCACACTTAGAGGACAGTGAAGGGGTGAGGTTGGGGAACATGGGTAGCTGGGGGAGGCTTGACCATCTGCAAGAACAGCTGGGGTCCTCCTACTAGGAATATGAGATAGGCAGAGACCTTGGCTCCACTGTGGGACTGCAGCCTGTCCCCTGATGTCCTGCAACAAGGAAGCAGTGCCTGCCCTACCTGTTGTGAGACCCCTGAGGCCTGTGTTGGGACTTGCAGGGATATGTACACACATGCCCTGCATGTCTTTGACCAAGCTCTGTGAGAAGTGGAGGGGCGCCAGGAAACATGTCAGCCAAAGGCCCCAGGCTCACATGAGGACTGCACTTGCTGCTGGTCAGACACTGTCTCCTGAGTGGCAGTGTATCACCTTGTCCCCTCTTGCCACAGCTCAGCCTCCACTGCCAGCAGTTCTGGGCCATGTTCCTAAAGAAGGCTGCATACAGCTGGCGGGAGTGGAAGATGGTGGCAGCCCAGGTCCTGGTCCCTGTCATGTGCATTACCCTGGCCCTCCTGGCCATCAACTACTCCTCTGAGATCTCCGACGACCCCATCCTGAAGCTGACCTTGGACGAGTACGGCAGAACTATTGTGCCCTTCTCGGTTCCTGGAACTTCTCGGCTGGATCAGCAGCTGTCCGAGCATTTGAAGGACATGCTGCAGGCTGAGGGCCAAGAGCCTCGAGAGGTGTTGGGTAAGGGGTGTCCCTGGGCGCTCAGGACCCAAGCTGTGCTGTCGAAGCCTGGCTTCTCAACTGGGGCACTGGGGACATTTGGGGTTATTAGTTCTTTGCTGCCCTGTGCACTATAGGACTCCTACTTCCCCCACCTGTCATGACAACCAAAAATGCCTCCAGACATTGCCAGGCCTCCCCGAAGGAGTCAGAGGAAGATACTCGGCAGCATCTCTAGGGCTCAAACTTTGTCCATGCAGTCATTTCCTGAAGTTGTATATTCCAGGACCGTTCAAACAAAATGCAAAACTTTGATTTGTTGTTTGTTTTTGACAGAGACAGAAACAGAGAGAAGGGGGAGGGCCCAGAGTAGTCTCCATAGTTTTCATCCTCAATTTTTGACATGGTTTTGTTCCACACAGGTGGGCGTGGGCCATGCAAGGCAGGTCCTGGGCTGGGGAACTCCTGCATGGGAGGCACACCCCCTTGAGCCAGGGGTCGAACTGAAGGGGTGAGAACCGAACTGGGGCCCTCCCACATGGGAAACACACTCCAGTTCAGCATATGGGCCCACACTGGCCAGGGCCGGGATTCAATCCTTGGTCCCCAGGGCTGCAAAGCAAGTACTTAACCCACTGAGCCATCTTGGCTTTCCCTGATGATTTTATGTTGCCTTTTCTTTTTTTGCTAGGCTTGTCTCAATATGCATTAATGTGACATGGTGTTTACTTCCAACATACTAAAACCAAAACTGTCTGGCATCCCTGGTGGTGGCAGATAGACACTACCCTGGGTTTAGAGTAGGCATCGCTCTGTGGTTACATGGATTATACGTGAAGCTTTTCTCCTTTTACTGCTCGTACTTCCTGGCCAGCAACTTTGAGATTCATTCAGCTACTGAATGGTCACCTAATCTTGGCAGGAATTGGGTACTTCTTTAGAAGGCTGAATGTTTGGGCAGCCTAGAATGGGCCAGCACTGTGGTGGGCATTGTGCTAGGTAAGAGCTCCTGAAGCCCAGTCTGTGCTCCGCCCTGCCAGTGACTGTGATGTGACCCTGACTAGCCCTATTGAGAGTAGTGGGTGCCCCTTTTTGTCACTCCCATGTGCCTGTCCCCCAGCCTTGTTTTCTGGCTGTCACCCAGCCTATTCCAAAGATTGCAGGGCTCTCAGGAATTCAGGACACTGCCGCAGACACCCTGGCCTGAGTCTGTCTGGAAGGTGAAAGTGCCTGCTTCCTTATCAAGTGTGGGGCCTTTCGGTTCTGACCTCCTCACTATGGTTTCATTGCACTGTATTTAAGGACTTCTGACCTTTTTTTATGTAGTGACAACAAACCTTGACTGAAGCCATAGTAACTGTCAGTATTAGGAGTCAGTGATGCATCCCTGTCCCCTCACTGACCATTAAGTCCTGCAGTGTACGTATCATCACTATTATCATTTTACAACTAAGAGGCAAGGAAAGACTAGTGAGCATATCTGCAGGTCAGAATGGCTCATGGACAGTGTATGCATGTGGAAGGTGGCATGTCCTTTCCGCAGTTCCTCCAGGCCTTCAGAGCTCCCTAGAGTTTGGGCCGTGGGGGCCAGTCCTCTGTTCCGCTAACTCTGCTATTGTCCCCCAGGTGACCTGGAAGAGTTTCTGATTTTCAGAGCCTCGGTGGAAGGGGGTGGCTTTAATGAGCGGTGCCTGGTAGCAGCATCCTTCAGAGATGTCGGTGAGCGGACGGTCGTCACCACCCTATTCAACAACCAGGCATACCACTCCCCAGCCACTGCACTGGCTGTCGTGGACAACCTCATGTTCAAGATGCTATGCGGCCCTCAGGCTTCCATCACAATCTCCAACTACCCACAACCCCGGAGTGCACTGCAGGCTGCCAAGGATCAGTTCAGCGAGTACGTGCACAGCCCTGCCACCCCCACCCCTGGGCACGACCTCATCCCCGTCAGGTCAGGCCCCTGCCCCCTCCTGTCAGAACCACTCATCAGGATTGGCCAGCTTGGTACTACGGGGGCCACCAAGGGCCACAGAAGTGGATAAAGCAAAGTTTCTGCCCTCAGAAAGCTTCTGGGTTTTGGTCAGAGTCCCCAACTCATATCTTCCTCAGCCCTTCATACTCCTGCTTTGCTTGGATAGCAGATAAGCTGGTGAGACCCCCTCTCACATATACTATGGCCCTCATAGGGAGCTCCTGAGGATTTGGAGGGTGGCTGTGCTCTCTTCCCAAACCTACACCCGGCTCTTGCCAGCCACTGACTCCAGGGGGTCCCAGAACACGCTTATGCCCAGGGCAGCACCCAGCTGTGTATACGCAAGGACAGCAGGACGAAGCAAGGTCAGGTATCCTTGCCCCTTGGTGGCCTCAAGTCAGACAACCCAGGAGGTATCTCTCTCCTTACGCCTTGTCATGCCTTCCTGTGTGTAGGACTCTCCCTCATCCCAACCAGAGCCCTCAAAACTGGGGACCATCCAGAGAAAGCCAAGAAAATCAGTTAATTTCAGAATAAGCACTTGACTTTAGGCAGCTAATGGGGAGCAGTTTCACCTCCACCCCCATTCTAGACTATGTACTGGGTCTTACCATGTCTTTTTCACCCTCTGCTCCTGTCCCCTCCTGTCCCTACCCCAAAAGCAGAGACACAGTGGCAGTCATTTGCTCTCCTTGCTATGCTAGAAACAGACAAGCACAAAGATAAATACTTGCGATGGAGCAGGCGGCAAGGCTTTGAAATGATATACAAAGTGCTGAGGAGGGGCTTCCCTTGGATGGAGACATCAGGGAGACCTGAGCTTCTGAGGCCTTCACAGCTGGGCAGTATCATCAGCAGCTTTAGGCAGGGACTGTGCTGAGGGCATCAAGAAATAGCAGCTGCCTCCTGGGGGGCTTCAGACTAGGTGATCCAGAGGTCAGGCTGAGGAGGATTAGGTTTAGTACATTAGTGGGCCAGGCAGCAGAAATTTCTGTTTTGTGTTAATAGCTTAGGAGATATGAGTATAATTCACCTACCATATAATCCCCGTTTGTAGTATACAATTGTGTGGTTGTTAGTATCAGAGTTGTGGAGCCATCACCACAATATAAGTGTTAAGATAATTGACATACAGCATTATATTAGTTTCAGGTCTACAACATAACAATTTATGTACGTATTGTGAAATGATCACCACAGTAAGTCCAGTTAACATCCATCACCATACATAGTTACAAATTTTTCTTCTTGTGATGAGTACTTTTCAGATTTGCTATCATAGCAGCTTTCAGATATATGATACAGTATTATTAACTATGGTCACCATGCTGTATACAATATCCCCTTAACTTATATGCAGTAGACTCTCAACTAACCGGAACTCAAGCATCTGGCACTCTCAAATACCAGCAAAAACTGAGTGCTGGTTGCTTGAGTTCCAGTTAATGGAGAGTCTACTTACATTTATCCAGCATCTACCAATCCCCATGGGTGCCAGTTAACTGACAGTCTGCTGTATTTTATAACTGGAAGTTTGTACCCTTTGACCCCTTCATCCATTTTGCCCACTCCCCGCCTCTGGCAACCACCAATCTGTTCTCTGTATCTATGAGTTTTGTTTTAGGTTTGTTTTTAGATCCCACATGCAAATGAGATCATACCATATTTGGCTTTCTCTGACTTATTTTACTTAGTGTAGTGCCCTCAGGGTCTATTCATGTTAACACAAATGGCAGGATCTCCTTTTTTGTTATGGCTAATAATATTTCATTGGGTATGGGTGTGTATGTATCACATTTTCTTTTTTGAAGATTTATTTTTATTGTTTTTTTTAAAGGTTTATTTTTATTGTTTTTGACAGAGCGAGACAGAGAGATAGAGATACAGAGACAGAGAGACAAAGAGAAGGGGGAGGGCCCAGAACAGTCTCCATAGTTGCACATCATTGGTTTTTCCACATAGTTTCATTCCATAGGTGGGCGCAGGGCTGCACAGGGCAGGAACTGGGCCGGGGTCTCACCCTGGTGAGAACCGAACTGAGGGCACTGCCCAGTTCAGCATATGGGTCCGCCGGGGCTGGGATTCGATCCTTGGTCCCTGGGGCTGCAAAGTGAGCACTTAACCCACTGAGCCATCCTGGCTTCCCCTATTTTTATTGTTTTTTGACAGAGAGAGAGACAGACAGAGAAGGGGGAGGGCCCAGAGCAGTCTCCATAGTTCACAGCATTAGTTTTCCATATAGTTTCACTCCACTGGTGGGCGCAGGGCTGTGTAGGGCAGGAACTGGGCCATCCCACATAGGCCCCAGCAAGAACTGAACTTGGGGCACACCCCAGTTCAGCATATGGGTCTGCCTGGGCCAGGCCCGGGATTTGATCCTCGGGCTCCAGGGGAGCCCTTAACCTGCTGAGCCATCCCAGCTTCCCCCACATTTTCCTTATCCATTTATCCATTAATGGACACTTAAGTTGTTTTCAGATCTTGGCTATTGTAAATAATGCTGCTATGAACATGGAGGTGGAGATAACTTTTTGAGTTAGTGTTTTTGTTCATATAAATATCCAGTGGAATTGCTGATCATATAATAGTACTATTTTTAATTTTTTAAGGAACCTTCACACTGTTTTCCACAGTGGCTACATCAATTTATATTATCATCAACAATGTACCAGGGTTCCCTTTAATCCATATTCTCACTAACAATTGTTATTTCTTATCTTTTTAATAACCATTCTAACGGGTATAAAGTGATATCTCATTGTGGCTTTGATTTGCATTTTCACGATGTTTAGGGATGCTGAGCATCTTTTCATAGACCTGTTGGACCACAATATAATTTTATTGAATGTTCCATCACCCCCAAAAGATACCCTGTGACCACTGGCCATCACTCTGTATTCCTCTCTCCATCTCTAAGCAGCTCCTAGTCTACTTTCTGTCTCCATGAATTTGCATGTTTTGGACATTTCATACTAATGGAATCATATAATATGCAGCCTTTCATGACTGGCTTCTTTCACTTCCAGGGTTCATTCATGCTGTAGCATGTATCAGTACTGCATTCCCCTATTTTGTTCTTTTTAAAGATTTATTTTTATTGTTTTTTAACAGAGACAGACAGAGACTGGGGAGGGCCCAGAGCAGTCTCCATAATTGACAGCATTAGTTTTGCATATAGTTTTACTCCACAGGTGGGCGGGGCTGCACAGGGTAGGAACTGGACTGGGAGCCTCCCACATAGGCCCTGGCAAGAACTGAACTGGGGGCACAACCCAGCTCAGCATATGGGTCCACATGGGCCGGGCCTGGGATTCAATCCTCGGGCTTCGGGGCTGCAAAGCAAGCACTTAACCCGCTGAGCTATCCCAGCTTCCTCCATTCCCCTATTTTGAATGGTAGTGGCCAAGGGCCCAATCCCCCAGCTGCCCAGATGCACTATACTTTCTATCCCTGACCTGCCCTGCCTTCTACCAACCTCCCGCAGGGGCCGGAAGGGATTTGACATCGCCCTCAATTTGCTCTTTGCCATGGCATTCTTGGCCAGCACATTTTCCATCTTGGCAGTCAGCGAGAGATCCATCCAGGCCAAGCACATCCAATTTGTGAGCGGAGTCCACGTGGCTACTTTCTGGCTCTCGGCTCTACTATGGGACCTTATCTCCTTCCTCGTTCCCGCTCTACTGCTGCTGGTGAGGGTTGCAGCTGGTGCTGGGACCCTTCCCTACATGTCCAGGGGGCTTGCCTTGGGGCCCCTGCACAGACTGCAACCAGCCCAGGTTCCAGGAGGATGGTTGGGAATGTCAGGCAGCCCCTTTGCTAATCTCCATGCCCCTAGCCTCTGCCCTGAAGCAGGGTGCCCTGGTGACAGCTCAGCAAAGGGAAGAAGGGGGGACCATAGCAGCGAGGGTCTCAGGGCTGAAAGCCACCATGGGGAACGACTGGGCCCACGGGGCTGATGGGCTTGGGTTCTTGGGTCGCTCTGTGGGCTCACCAAGCTCCCCTCTCTGCTACTGCAGGTGGTATTCAAAGCCTTCAACGTGCATGCCTTCACGCGGGATGGCCATGTGGCCGATGCCCTGCTGCTGCTCATGCTCTACGGCTGGGCCATCATCCCCCTCATGTACCTGATGAACTTCTTTTTCTCGGGAGCATCAACCGCCTACACAAGGCTTACCATATTCAACATCCTGTCAGGCGTTGCCACCTTCCTCATGGTCACCATCATGCGTATCCCAGGTGGGAGCCTGGGCCCCCACGGAGCCTCTGTGCCCCAGCGCAGGGGAGATGGGTTGAGGGAGGGGAGAGTGGCACCGATGCTGGCACTGGGCCAGACCATGTTCAGCAGCACCTTCCCCTTGTGGTTTTGGCAGAGCTGGTAGGGCCAACCCTGCTCCCCGCACCCCAGGTGCTGTCCCAGAAAGTCCCAGTGCCTGATCTGTGAAGGACACCCAGCTGGGTATCCTGGCCCACACGCATTGCATAGGGAACATCAAGAACCTGCCTTCCCTGATTTGATCTCTCTTGGAGGCAAATGAGGTGCTAATGGGTCTGTGCCTTCTCCCCACAGCGGTAAAGTTAGAAGAACTTTCTAGAACCCTGGACCATGTGTTTCTGGTCCTACCCAACCACTGTCTTGGGATGGCGGTCAGCAGCTTCTATGAGAACTACGAGACCAGGAGGTACTGCACATCTTCTAAGGTGGCCGCCCACTACTGCAGGAAATACAGTGAGTGTCAGGCCTTGATGGACAGCCCCATCCTCTCAGCTATCTCCCTGAGACCAACCGGGGCATCTCCAGGAGCCTCGTTCCTGCAAAGGGGGCCCTCTGGGGAGGCTTGGGGGCCCGCAATGTGTCAGGGCAGGTCCCTATTCCCAGCACTGAGACACCTCAGGCGTGAGCACAAGAAAGGTCTTAAGGAGATGTGTGTTCACCCCCACCCCAGAATGATGTGCATTCCTCCTATCTGCCTGGCCTACCCCTAATTCTCTGTAGGGTCAGTCCAGGTGGCCCCTCTCCTGGGCAGCCTCTTTCATCCCTGGCCCACCCTCACCTAGGCTGGATGCCCCTTACTGCCTCTGCAGCTCTCAGCCACATGGGGGCAGTCCCCTGCTTCCTTGAACAGCTTGCACCTGATCCCACCCATGCCCACCACCCCTTCCACCTTTTGCTGTCTAGCCGGCTTCCTTGGCTCGTGGGACAGTCACTCCAGCCTCTATCTCTGTCTTTACACTGTCTTCTCCTCCATGTGTTTTTGTGTCTCAGACCTCCCTCTCCTTTACCTTGTGAAGACATTTATCATTGGATTTAGGGCCCACCGTAAATCCAACCGTTAACATCTGCAAAGACCCTATTTCTAAGTAAGGTCATTCACAGGTTCCACAGGTTGGGACATGGACATGTATTTCTGGGGGCCACCATTCAGCCTACTACACATCCTTTCTGTGCCTGTAACAGTCTTGAGCAGCCAGCTCAGCTGTCACATCTGTAGAGCCCTGCATGCCCCTATGACAGGCTCAGTCTCTGCTCTGTTTCTGGAGGGTAGTGGGGCACATCTTACCTGTCCTTACATCTCAGTGCAATCCCTGAGCAAGTGTGTGAGGAAGCAGGTGGGCACATGACTTGGTCACTTGTCATAGGTGCCCCTTGGAAAGTGAAACCACTCCAAAATGCAGAAAGTGTTAGGGCTCCTGTGTGGACATGACGACACGGAATGCACCCTCAGAAGACTAATGGACCCTTCACCTTCAGTCTCCATGTGGAGGGCTGGGGCGTAGGTGCGTGATGGGCCTAGAGAGAGGGGCTCTGGCTGGCACCTGGCAGAGAAAGAGGGGTGCTAGGGACATGGGGTGCAGTTCCCTCTCCCTTGCCCACACAGATATCCAGTACCAGGAAAACTACTATGCATGGAGTGCCCCAGGGGTTGGCAGGTACGTGACCTCCATGGCCACCTCAGGGTTTGCCTACCTCACCCTGCTCTTCCTCATTGAGACCGACTTGCTGTGGAGGCTGAAGTCCTGTGTCTGTGCCTTCTGGAAGAGGCGGGCGCTGGTGAGTAGCTCCTGCATCTCTGCACCAGGCATGTCTCCCACTGAGGCCAGGCTTCCTCGGGCCAGCACACAGGGAGGGCCTCAGTGCCCAGCAATGGGCAGGGTGTGTGGGCACCACAGGGCTCACAGCCTGAGAAGGGGTCGAGGGGGTCCTCCTGGGGCCTTAGGGTCCTTGGCCTCAGCAATGGCAGTGCTGCCAGGTATTCTTGTGTTTGTCACATACATCCTGCCCCACAAAACGAACGAAACCTGCTGAGACCACATTGGATGTCCAGATCATCCCAGGGCAAATTGGCTTCTCTGAAATATTAAGACTTTTCTAAGAAGAGAAGTTTCTGTCCATGCATTAAAGTCTCACAGACCTCCAAGGAGTTTCCTGGTTTTCTTCATAGTCCTGCACCATCCTTTTTCCTCAGGCAGTTTGTGTCTGCTCAGTGCTAATTTTAACCCTTATGGCTCCTAACTCTCCTTGTGAAAGGCCTGAGTCTACACATGTGGGCTGAACTAGGTGGGCTGTCTCAGAGACCGCAGCCCCTTCTCCCACAGAAAAGGACTCCTCGGCTGGAGCTTACCCGTGCTGTCTTTTTCTGGAATAATTAGATGGAAATGTACACACGGCGGCTGTCAGCACTTCCTGAGGACCAGGACGTGATGGATGAGAGGAACCGAATCCTGACCCCCAGCCAGAACCCCCCATTGGACACACCTTTGGTCATCAAGGAGCTCTGCAAGGTACAATAGCCCCTGGTCCGCCCCATTGCCCAGCCACCAGGAAGCCAGCTCCCCACCTCCCCATTGCCATGGTTTCTCCCCAACACCTCACAGGTGTATGAGCAGCGGGTGCCCCTCCTTGCTGTGGACAAGATCTCCCTCGCAGTCCAGAAAGGGGAGTGCTTCGGGCTGCTGGGATTCAACGGAGCTGGGAAAACCTCCACTTTCAAAATGCTGACTGGCGAGGAGACCATCACTTCTGGGGATGCATTTGTCGGGGGCTACAGCATCAGTTCAGACATCGGGAAGGTGGGTACCACCAGTTAGGTGGAAAGAGGGGCACCCTGGAGGCAGGAATGCAGCTTGTCTCTGGTTCACAAGGGGACAGCAGGACAAGGCAGTGATGGGGAGGAGAGCTAAGCTAGTAATGGGGAAGAAAGAGAGGACAGGAAGATAAGGGTCCCTTTGGCTGGAAGGGCCTAGGGGACTGAGATGGGGCACCCCCCAGAGAAGTTTCTTCTTTCAACTTGGGGAGCCATGGTGCTTACAACACACTGCCTCTCAAAAGAACAGGCCATCTCCACCCTGTGCCCATAGATTTACAACAATGGTGCCCTGGGCTCTTGCATCCCACCAAGCACCAAAAACTGGATAAAACTTCAATGACAAACCATATTGGTAAGAGCATAGAAGAGCACATAGCATGGTGAGGAACACTGGCTGAAATCCAGCAGCTCTGAGAGACACAGAGGGCCGCTGTGTTCTAGGCAATGGGTGTGAGTTTAGGGACCTTGCTAAATGAAGGGGGCAGAAACAAAGACCCAGGGCCCCCATTGTGGGGGTGTAATAGGAGACTTTCCCCACATGGGGCTGAACCAAAAAGGCTACCCTCAGGGTAAGGATGAACCATGCCCACCACCCTCCTGCTTCCCCAGCCCTGAGGACTGCGTGGAAGTTTCCTTATGCGCTGAGCAGAGTGAGAAAAGGAAGGAGACAAGCCTGTGTCTGGGAGTGACTATGTCTCCTGAACTGGCATCAGGGGCCAGACCAGAGCACATACCCTCTCTGGAAGGCCACAAATAGTGTTTCAAGGTCTATGAGCAGCACACAACTAAACAAAGGAGACAGGCCCCATGACTAGAACCTGCACGAGGGCCCCACGGGAAAAACAAGCCCACTTTAGATTTGCAATCGCCAGGCCCAGATTATAAAACAGTTGTGTTTATTACTATGTTTAAATAAATGAGACTAAAATGAATGTAAGAAAGAGAAAACTATAAGTGTCATCTAGGAAATGGAAGAGAGGATGAGAAATCCTGAATATTGTATTAATACATAAAGCCTGAGATCCAGCAGCAAAGGAGTGAATGAGGCAAAGATAATCACTGATAAGGTAATAGCTAATAATTTTCCCAGACCAATTAAACACAAATGCTGGAAGCCTAAGAACCCCAGAAGTGTAAAGAAAATAAATTCCATCTCTGGAATCCACAGACCCCAGGCTCATCTGTTCCCCACCAGCTGCTGAAGGTAGTGGGGAGATGGTGGAGACTGTGCAGACCCCTGGCTCTGCTGGACATAGCCATCTGACCAGGCAATGCCCTGCCTCAAAGGTGTTGTCAGCAAACGTCTTTCATTAGAGGGAGAAAGAAAAGTCTTAGTACACATTAGATGATTGTTAAACATCTGATGAACGAACAGGTATTTGCATGTGGTAATCTGTATAATCACCAGCAGATATTTGCATGTGGTAATCTGTATTATCAATACATTCCGTCACTAATGCGCCCCCCACACTGCCCATAGTGGACAAGGCTCTGGCCCACCTCTGGCCCATTATGAGGCAGTGTGGCTCCCTGTGGGCTCCCTGAGCCCCTCCTGTGTCCCTGCTGAAGTGCTGCTTGGCGAGCTTTGGCTTTGGACCTGTGCACCGGCTGATGGACCACCCTGGACATATCGGCTGGGAGAAATCTGGAGGAGCCTCCATTTGACCTGCTGCCTTCCTGGCTGTGTTCCAACCCCAGGTGAGGCAGCGAATTGGCTACTGCCCCCAGTTTGATGCCCTGTTGGACCACATGACAGGCCGAGAGACACTGATCATGTATGCCCGGCTCCGGGGCATCCCCGAGCGCCACATCAACGCCTGCGTAGAGAACACACTTCGGGGCCTTCTCCTGGAACCACATGCCAACAAGCTGGTCAGGACTTACAGGTGCACCTGTGCCCCAGCCCCTCCCGCGCCCTGTGACCTGATGACCCATCGGTCTTTCCAGGGTGGAGTCAGGGTCTCCCTTACCATAGAGCTGGGGATAGCCACATGGGTTGGGAGCCAGAGCTCCCACGTGAGAGGGGCTACCGCTTCAGTTCCTGCCTCCTGGCGGCAAGGCCAGCCACAGGTGATGTCAGGACCCCATAGGTGCAGACAGATGGTATTACTGCTCCATGTAGGGGTGTGAACCAACCCCCTGGGCATAGCTTTCTCTGAGGCTTCTAGCTCTACGAGGTGAACTTTCCAGGCACACTCCCTTATTTCTCTTCACTAGGGCACTTTGCAGTCACTGGGCCCTCCTTGTCCTCTGCTGGGATATGGGAATCCCATGCTATTAATCAGCTTTGCCCCCTCCTGTACCCCCTGTGCCCCAGCGGTGGCAACAAGCGGAAGCTGAGCACTGGCATTGCCCTGCTTGGAGAGCCTGCAGTCATCTTCCTGGATGAGCCGTCCACGGGCATGGACCCTGTCGCCCGGCGCCTACTCTGGGATACCGTGGCGAGGGCCCGTGAATCCGGCAAGGCCATCGTCATCACTTCCCATAGGTAGCACTGGAGTCTCTGGTTCAGTGGAAGAGCTAGGGTCAGGGCTGTGGGAGGAATGGGCTGGGAGGGATCAGGCAGAGAGAGACCTGACAGTAGCTGGTACAAAATCTGTGAGAATCCGAAACTATGCCAGTTGGGCTACACTTAAAGCATAGGAATCAGAAATAGCCTGATCTGCATGAGCCTTTGACATGGAAGGCAGGTATTAGCATTCCCAGCCCTGTGTCAGGCCTCCACCCCCTCTCCCCAGCATGGAGGAATGTGAAGCCCTGTGTACCCGGCTGGCCATCATGGTGCAGGGTCAGTTCAAGTGCCTGGGCAGCCCGCAGCACCTCAAGAGCAAGTTTGGCAGTGGCTACTCCTTGCGGGCCAAGGTCCGGAGCGATGGCCAGCAGGAGGCACTGGAGGAGTTCAAGGCCTTTGTGGACCTGACTTTCCCAGGTGTGTGAGGCTGCACAGAGGGCGTCTGAGCTTTACCCTGCCAAGTCCCACTTTCCTGACCCCTGGGATGAGGGCTATGATTCCGTGGGCCCAGGCTGCCCTCCTTTGGCCCTCCAGCCCAGCCCTCATGAGACAAGGTCTCTTCCTTTGTGCAGGCAGCATTCTAGAAGATGAGCACCAAGGAATGGTCCATTACCACCTGCCTGGTGATGACCTCAGCTGGGCAAAGGTGAGCAAGGGCCCCACCAGGCCTCAGCTGGGGCTGGGAAAGTTCCCTCTAATAGCAGTCACTTCTGTGGTGATCCCAGGATCTTTCCGATGAAGGAATCACTTAAGTTTCTGCTCTAACACTCACCCTAACATCTGCTTGGTTTAGAGGTTTATAGCCAAAATCTTTGAGTTGGAAATAATTTGGTGCAAAAGAGGAAAATGGCTGAGAGGGAACACAGCTTGTCTATGGCCATACTCTGAGCTGGAAAGAGGAAGAAGCCTGACTCACTGAGCACAGCGCACCTCCTTCCTCTGGGAGCTCAGCTTGCCCTGTGGAGCCAACTCCCTGCGGGTGCTGTAGGGGCTGAACTATACAGGAGTAGGATCTTGGGGTCCATACCACCCTTAGGTCAGAGGACTTGCAGACCAGTCAAGAAGCAGGGCCCTGGGCTTGTTAACAGTAGGTTTTCTGTTTCCCAAAGGTCTTTGGTATCCTGGAAAAGGCCAAGGAGAAGTATGGAGTGGATGACTACTCTGTGAGCCAGATCTCACTGGAGCAAGTCTTCCTGAGCTTCGCCCACTTGCAGCCACCTGCCGAGGACGAGGGCCCATGAGGTGCCTGGAATGGGTGAGGCGAGTGGGCGCACAAGTGGGCATCCTCTCCCTTGGAGTACATCTTATCTTGCACCTTTATTTCTAATCAGTTTTCTATGATGGATATGAGAATCAAGGCACAATATAGACTGGGTATATCAGGGCCTTCACGCCAGGAATCATCATGTGAACATCCACATCTAAGTTGGTTGCTGAACCCCAATCTCCAGAACTCAAGATCCAACCAAGAGCAGGTCTGGCAGTCTGTGTGGGCAAGTTGCAGGGTCCCTTGGAAGAGTTGTTCAGGAAGGGGCCTCGGCTGACCCAGGGATTGAATTTCCCTATGTGCTTATGAAGAGAGTACCCAGTGACATTACGTTCCCATGCGGCACGGAGCTTCTCAGTATGAAATGTGAAACCAGCAGGACAGTTAGGACTTACCAGGCTACCCAGGAATGGCAGAAAGGTCACCTGTCACCATCCATGAGGGAGATGCTGGCTGTGATTAGGTGCTGAGGTCTTGGCTTCCAGTGTAGCCAGAGGCATTCTGGGAGTTTCTGCTGCTCAGAATGTGAACACTAACGAGGCAAAGCCTACCTTTCACCTGGTGCCATGCCACCATCATCTTCCAGAGTTGGCCAGCGCAGGGAAGGCAGTCCTCCATTCCAGAGCCTGGGCTTTTGAGAAGCCACCAGCCAGGAGGCCAGTTGAGGACTGAGTGGCCATCTATGGAGGATGCACCTAACACGTGGTGACACTGTCCGAAAAATAAAGGCTGGAAGGGAATATGATGACCACAGTCTATGAATCACACAGACGATGGGGGTCATGGGCCCAGTCACTCACCCACATCCTAACACAAGTGTCCTGTGTCAAGTTTCAAACATAAGCAAGAGCTCATTTCCCCAGTGTGTAGTAAAAAAGAACTCATCACCATGAGGTGGAAGAATAAGCCAAAAACGCAAGTGCAAAAGCAGGTTATAGAAACGACCAACTGATAGATGTTTGTAAGCAAGAAAAGAAGTGTAGGATTGGTGTAGGAAGGTGCAAACCTATGTGAGCAGGAGCTCTGTGTCTCCAGGACACTAGTGGGCTTTAAGCCATTTTCTAGAAGATTCTTCTTCAGTATCAGCTCCCTTCTTATTTATGTACTCTATTTCTTACAGCTGTCTAAGTTTCTATAACATGAATCTGTCTTCTATATTCCCTTAGAATTCAGTTTTAGAAAGACTTGTTTTTGTCACTTTGGTTCGTTTGGGTTTCAAATTTGCATTTTTAGCAGTCTCTCAAAACTTATGAACACTGCACAAAGTTTCCAGTAGCTCTTTTATGCCCTTTAAAATTCTTCAAACTATCATCGTTTAGTTCCATATTATAAAGAATAAACTGAAGGGTGGTTGTGGCCCTAAACCTTGTCCAACAGAAAACATCTTCTGAGAGGTGGGCCTGCAGTTTGTTGGCAGGAGCTGTGGTTGCCACATCCATGCTGGTTTTGTGGGAGGGTGGAGACCAGTACATCCTGGCCATGTGTCCTTGCTCAACAGCCCTACTGCAGGGCTTCCTGGGCTGTTGTTAAGCCCACATTAGAAATTTAGAAATTTATCGTTTTTTTCCTTTGATGCCAAAAAAAAAGATGTAAAGAAAGGTGTTAAGACCTGAAGGCACACATACAAAATAAGACTGCATCAGTCCAGGAAGAGGTGGAGAGATCAGTGTGAAGAAGGCTGGTAGGATTAAAATGGGGACTGTCATTGTCAGAGATCCTTCTTAGGAAGATGACCTGGCAACTGTGGAGAGTATGATGTGGGCACAGCCAAGGCTGCAGCAGTGGGGACCAAAAGCGCAGGCACATGGCACAGTCAGGGGAGAGCCCAGAGTACTCAGAGTATCTGTGAGAGGAGCCTCCTATAGTTGCTCAAGCCTGGAGCTAGGGCAACTGTAGGAGGGACAGTTAGAAGGAACCCCAGGAGTAGCAGGAAAAGGCATCACTGTTAGGATCCACACTGCATTCCCAAGTCATCTACAAGGCTGCTGGAAACCCGGCATGGAGCTGAATGTCCTCGAGAAGAAATGGAACCTCAGAACATGCACCCCTGGGGCCTCCACTTACCGGTACCCCACCCCATACATGCCTTTGTTGACCATCTGAGTTGGTGAGACTCGCTCAGGAAGTTCCAGAGACCCCACAGACCAGAAGAAATGGCCATACCCTAGGGCCTGCCCCCCAACCCCCATGGAATTCCCTAGCCCTTTGGTTGCAGCGACTCAGAAAAACAAACTGGACAGTTTCTTGCTGAGCAAATTCCAAACCCAGATCACTAGTCCCAAGACTCCAGGGGAAGCCAAGATCACCTGAGTCCCAGGGACCCCAGCCTAGTCTTAACAAAGCAGCAGACAAGACCAAGGAAGATGGATGAGTGAGCCAAGGCTAGAACCTGGAGGAGAGGCCAGAAGATAAGTTCAAGGGCAGCCACAGCTGTGTGGGGATGAGGGGGAGAGGGTTTTGAAAGGCTGGCCTAGGGCTAGACCGCCAGCCAGGGCAGCTGTTTTCTGCTGCTCCATCTGAGTGACACCCTGTGTGTCAGCTGCTGTTCAGCTCACCTCGGGACCAGCACAATACTCATGGTATAAGCCAGCCAGGCCCTCTGGGACCCCAACTTCCCTACAGATGGGTCAGTGTGATGGTCAGTACTGCCTGCACTCATCCAGATCATGCCGGTTGAGGGACAGAGCCTCACCTGTAGATAGAGGGACACTCGGGTATACATTCTGGGGACACAGGCTAAACTCCATCCATTCCTGTATCACAGAGATGGCCCATAATGTTCTGAGAGGTATCCCTGACATCAAAGTTAGGGTTAAGCTGGTCACCCCACCCCACAGCTGAGATCAGCAAGCAGAGTGTGCAGTGTCCCACCCTCCAGATACAGGGTTCCATTCCCTGAACCCTGGCTTAGGTATGACCCCAAACCCCAGAATGTTCAAGCTCCCGCAGTCCCTCTCCCTTCCCTGAGGGAGAGCAGGGCACCCTGGAGATCCTGCCCAAAAAGAAGCAACAGGGCAGAAGTCCAGGTTCCCCAGAAGAGGCAGCCAGGAGGTAGAACAGCACTGGGTTCTGGAGGCCCATCCCACCTGATGGGCCCATGTGGTCTGGGCTTCAAGCAGGCAGGCAGGAGGGGCCGAATCTGTGGGGTCAGGCCCTGGGAGTGGGAGCCTGCCTTCCTTCCTCAACACAGTGGCCCAGGCTCCACTCCTAGGGCCTGGCCTGCGCCCTATGGATGCTAAAATCAGATGCCTCAGAGGTCGGAGAAGCTCCATGTTGACTGTTTGCAAATGGCACAAGGGAAGGCCCGAGGGCCAGGCCATGCTAGCTCAGCCCCAGCACTGCAGTACACTACTCACCTGCGCTGCATCCAGCTTTGGCCAGGCCCCATCCTGTACCCTGTGACCGCCCCAGTGTGGGCAGCTCAGGTGTCACTATCTTTTACTTCCTTGGGAAAGATAAAAACTTGGGGCTTTGGGCATCAAAACCAGCACAGGCTCCTAAATCCACCAATAAGCAGCCTCAGGCCCTGCAGCGCCTCCAGAGGGCAGCCTGCGCCTCCTGGGAGAATCCAGAGGTGCCTGCTGGAGGGCAGGGGTTGGGAAGGAGGTTCGGGGGGAGGGTATTCGGGACCTGATGCCCCCATACCATGGAGACACTAAACCAAGGTCTCACCACTACTCCAGACCCTCAATTAGCTAGCTGGCCCTTTCAGAGCCAGTCTGGCCACCCAGAACCAGCCAGCACCCTCCTGGGCTCCTTCAGGATCTGCAGGCACCCACCTGCATAGAGAGGAGCCAGGCCTTGGCAACCTAATACCTCTTCTAAGGCATCCTCAAAGGTCACCAAGCCATCATAACCTCCCTGACCTGACCCAAACCCCTCTTCCACCTGGCGTGGCCATGTCTACCCTTGGCACAGAATGGGTACAAGTGCTTTCTGACATGGTTTACAAGGGACAGGACACAATGCCTATTCAAAGCTCCCGGGTGGCCCACCATGACCTCTAGCACAACTCTGGCTATCTATGATCTTCTCAGTGTCCAGGGTCACCAGCCTCCAAGAGCAGGCAGTGCAGAGGCCATCAGGCTCACAGACAATGAAGGCAGAGGGAATATTCTGCCTTGACATGGGTACGCTGTCAAAATGAGAGCAGCTCCAAATCACCAATAGGTGGCCCTCAGCCCTGGGAAGAAAGTGGGGGTAAGCTCAGAACATTGGCCAGAGCCCACAGAATGCCTGTGGCCAGATGCCAAATGTCCTGTCTACAGAAACCTTGCCCCACCTAGAGGCTCCTGGCCCTCAGCCCCCATGGCCTCAGCAGTTGGCACTGGGGGCGAGGAGGGGGGAAGGCCAAAAGCCTCCAGCATTTTACTTTCTCATGTTTCTCCCACATTCTGCTGATCCCACAAATGGCAAAGCCAAGATGCTCAATATTAAAGCTCAACAGCTGATAACACACTTGCTAAAAAAATCAGTAGTTAAAAACAAATTTGATTAAATTCATAAGCAAATAAATTATTCTTTTAGATTTAATAATAAAATTGTTAAAAATTTATATGCATGCCAAATTCTTTTAGAGCATTAAAAAAAGCAGAGGAGGCTGTCAGCCCAGTTGGTTGTGTTCCATGCCCCCTCTCACCATAGTGGGATCACCAGCCTGCCTCCACCCCGCCAAGGTGTCACTGCTGCCCTGGGCAAAGGCTCTGGGTTTGGGGCCCTTCAGGCCCGTGCTGATGGTTGACCCAGGATGTGTGGGGTTCCAACGCTGCCACAGCATCCTCACAGGCCTGGACCACCAAAGACACCCCATCCCCAATGCTGACCCTCTGAGCCCCTTCACTACTGCAGGACCAGGGCTACCACTGTTTCACTTACCCATCCATGCCTGCCTGGCCTTGGCAGATGCAACAGTGACGCAAAGAATTTAACTTGCTCTAAATGTCCCTCCTCCCCTGCATCAAGTCTAAATCCAAAGGGAGGATCCTGACCCAGACTGGCTCTGCCTGCCAACTCCTACCACCAGAAACAGCTGGTGCCTCAGTGGAAAGGATTCAGGGGGCAGGTTGCCCCTCCTAGGCTTCTATTTTTTTTTTTTAAGAAAATATTTTTTTTTAATATTTTTATTTATTTTTGACAGAGAGAGAGAGAGAGATACAGAGACAGAGACACAGAGAACTGAACTGGGGGAGCTCCCAGCTCAGCACATGGTTCCGCACGGCCGGGATTCGATCCCCAGTCCCCGGCGCTGCAAAGTGAGCGCTCAACCCACTGAGCCACCCCGGCTTCCCCCTAGGCTTCTTTTGTCCTGACTCCTCAGCCCAGGGTGGTGTTAGGGGCACACTTGACACACTTGGACAGGGCCAGAGTGACTAGAGAGAAAGTAATCACCACGCACTGGCAGGGAATACCAAAGTGTAACAGAAGGGTAATGACTTGCAGATGGTGTCCACAGCACCATCATCCACACTAAATCTCCAAGCATGTTCTTCCTGCTGACATCTACTCTGTCTCCAAGTAACGGTAGCACAGGTTCCTTCCTCCAAAATAGCACTTTGAGTCTATTCCTTTCTCTTCCTGGCTGCACCTTCCAATTCAACGTCTGGGACTGGGTGCACCTTCCTTCCTCCCACTAATAGTCATGGAGCAAGGACCATTTGCCAAACATGGAAGGAGGTGGGACGGGACAGGGGGACTGGGTTAGCACTGAGGTGAACAAAACCCAAAAGCTTAACCCTCTCAGCTTCAGGTTTTACTCAAACATCCTCCTGCCTGGGCGGGGGGGCCTCTCAACCCTCCTTCAGCTTTCGCCAGAAGGCTCTGAGAGTGCCTGCCTCACCTTCCACAGGCCGGGGGAACCAAGCCTCGGCCTGTATCTTGCACATCCTCCAAGTCTTCTGCGCCCCTGAACTCCGGCTTCCTAGCCCTGGCCTGCGAGCTACCACTGGCCGCACTGGCCTCCCTTTGCTTCTTCCAAACGAACCTCCGCGCCTTTGCATCTGCTGTTACCTCTGTCGGCGCGCCTTTCTATGGAGAGGCTGCAGTGTCACCTCCTCAGAAACGCCTCCCCTAATGCTCTTTGTCTTCTACCCTGCCTTTTGATCCCCGTTGGTCTGGCCGTGCTTCCCCAAGTTTTGTCCACCCCGCAGAAGTTACGTGTATACGGTCACTCCGTATATCATGCGTGGTTCTAAACCGCAGGAACCTATCCCCACACCGGCCCGGCCCGCTGAGCCGCCTCCGCCCTGCGGGTCCTCACAGCCAGCCTCCAGAGGCCGCAGCGCCTGCGTGCCCCTCCTCTGCCACTAACCGGCTGCCCAGGGCGCGAAGTAAACGGGCAGAGTTCAGCGCCCAGAACGCTGTCAGACCCGCCGGAGCTCAGTACGCACGCGCACGGAGAGGGGCGGGGCCGCGCTGACCTCGGCACCGGCCCGTCAGCCGCCCACGCGGCACGGCCCTTCCGGCCCCAGAAAGCAGCCAATTTACCGTCCCCATGCGGCGTGCGGCTCCAGGCACCCCTTCCGAGAGGGAGACAAACTAAGCGCCTTGATTCGGCTCGCCACAACCACGTTCTCCGCGCTCACCCCCATTAGCGAAGGCGCTTACGTCATCGCTACGCGACGAGAGGCGGTGTCTTCCCGCTTCCTAACCCTGACGACATAGGGGCGCCGGCTTCAGCGTTTGAGGAGAGCGGGAGGAGGTCTCGGTGGCGGGAAGATGTAAGTGGGGGAATCCAACCCCATCCGAGCTTCGGGAGAGCATCCGCCAGGCTCAGCGGGGTGCATCGTGAAGCCGATGTGCTCCCTGGTCCCCTGGTGGGAACGACAGCCTGGCGGCGCAGCTCGGAATCCAAGAAGAAAGAGTGTGGTCCGGGGTGGGCGTGGTGGGAGGTTCCGAGGCCGCGGCCCGGAAGTGGTCGGGGCCGCGGCGGGCGGAAGGGCACTTCGCTTCGTCCGCTGTGCGGTGGGCCCCGGTAGGCCAGTGGGACTCTGAACTCCCGGGAACGAGGCCCCTACCCTCAGGGCCCTCTCGCCGGATTGGAGACCCAAGCCCGCAACGCTGGGTTCTGCCCTGGAAGCGCTCGCGTTCCGGCGCCTGGACTGGGGAGTTGTGAGTGAACGCGGATGGGGTTGGCAAGGTCGTGTGCGGGGCCCGTGCTGGTGGGTGTCGAGTTGCCTTGTGGGATACCCTGAAAGACCGGCTGATCCTCCCTTCCGGGCCATTAATTCAAACATTCACTCTACGAACGTTTACTGGGCTCCTGTGTGCCGTTTTGGGGGATACGACCCCTGAAAATCATAAAACTCAGAAGGGAGGATACCGGTCGGTTAAAATCAGTTCTGGAGAGACATAGCTTCTATTTTGCATGAATTGTGCCTAAAATATACTTTTAAATGGGGGAAGGTGCTCTGAAACACCATCTGCTCTAGGTTTAACTAATTGTTCTCTCCTTTCTCTGGCTGTTGGACGCACACCTTTCCAGAGGATGGGGGAGGTATCCAAGGTCCTGTGCTGTTACCTGAACTTGTGTGAACAGAGACCCTCAACCTTTGCTTTCTAGCATTCATCAAAACCCAGTGAAGTGTTCATTTATTCTGTGGTTCTTAATTTTTAGACTGTTTTAGAATACCTAGTGGTCCTTGTTTTCACAAATACATGAGAGCCCTGGAATCTGCAATCTAGGACAACGCTGTTCAATAAGGTAGCCATTGGCCACATAAGGCAGTTGAGCACTTGAAATACACCTAACCCAAACTGAGGTGTTTAAAAGACTTGGGTGGGGGTGGTAAATATTTTGTTCATAAATTTTCATATTGATTATATGTTGAAAATGTAATATTTGGAATATAATGTGCTAAATATTACAAAGTCTGCTGGAAAGTATCCAGCCATGTAATATTAAAAAATAGAGGCGTTTATTGAAGAAGATTCAAGAAATATTGTACATAGGACAATGACACCTCGGTCCTCCCCAAAGTAGGGACCTTGAGACTGCACAGTTCTCCCAGCATCTCTTCCATTGTTCAAAACACTCTGCAGAATCTTTGGATGGAATCACCATCAACTGCCTCATTGTATTTTTCTGAATTCACATTGATGGTCTGAAATCTCTTCTCTTTCAAAGGTGATTTTAGTTTTGGTAGAAGCCAGAAGTCACAGGGTGCCAAATCTGGGCCATAGGAGGGGCTGAGTCACTGGGTAATTTGATGTTTTGCAAAAAAAAAAAACTCCTTCAGAGGTGATGAACACAGGCAGGTACATTGTTGTGATGAAATTACCAATCATCAGTTGCCCATACCT
Organism: Craseonycteris thonglongyai; assembly: GCA_004027555.1. Lineage (NCBI taxonomy): Eukaryota > Metazoa > Chordata > Mammalia > Chiroptera > Craseonycteridae > Craseonycteris > Craseonycteris thonglongyai. Next base: position 57,117 of record PVKE010005746.1, read on the forward strand.
GCAGCCATTTTCATCCTGTTGCATCTCAGCTGACAAAAGAACATCCAAATAGTTTCTGCAGAGGAATGGTCAGGCTTTACACAAAATTTGAAACACATTTGTTACTCTACCTGCTCAGTTTTTATAAATGCAAGGGCTACCCAGTTCACATTTTCACTCAATGGTGTCTAGCAACCCCATTGACTAGTAATGGAGTGAAGTCATCATCCATGCATGCTCATTCCAGTTCACTCTAGACTGCCAGTGTACATCATTGTTGCTCAAAACCATTCTTATATTGACAGTGGCTGGATTTTTTCAGACAGACCACATATTACTAAAAGTTAATTTCACATAACTTTTATTTTTATGTAATGTGACTACTAGAAGATTTTGAGACATGTTTGAAGGTTGCACTCGGTTGTAGTGTTGCTCACGGTGATCCTAATGGGAAGGAACCCCTGTTGAGCATTTACCGTATTTTCCGGCGTATAAGACGACCCCTAATTTTACAGTTAAAACATAGGTTTAGGCCTATATTCGCT
>PVKE010005747.1:0-57520 GCA_004027555.1 Craseonycteris thonglongyai
GGGAAAGCCGGGACGGCTCAGCGGGTTGAGCGCTCGCTTTGAGGCCACGAGGACCGAGGATCGAATCCCGGCTCCGGCCCAGGCAGGACCCACGTGCTGAACTGGGGAGTTCCCACAGTTCGGTTCTCTAGCTGTCTCTGTCTCTGTCTCTCTCTCTATCTGTCAAAAAGTAAAGTGGAGATAACTATGCACTGAAGACAAAAAGATAATTTCTCTCTATAAATGTGAAAAGATAAAAAAAAAAAATATTGTCCTTCTCTAAGAAAAGTGTGTGATTGAATGAATGCCTTTTCAGTAGTGTGTTGGACCAGCTTGTGGAAGCTGTTTATAAAATTTTCAGAAGTTTTTCAAGCCAGTTATTAAATGCAGCATTGTTAAAAAAGTAAATGATATAAACATACATTAAAAGAACTATCTTTAAAACAAAGGTAATAAATATTCAAAACCTATTACTTTCTAATTATTTAACTAGATTTTATTCTTATCTATGTTCCTTGAAGTGTTTTTGCATCTCTTATATACATATGGTAGAAATACTATACAAGGGATATCTGGAAAGTATCCTGTCATGTGATAGGAAAAATAGAGGTATTTATGGCTGGATTTTTTTCTGGACAGCCCTCATATACTGGTGTGCTACTGAGTAACTCTTCCCAGCTCCACATTCAATAATGTCCCCCATCACAGTGGTAGCTTGAAATTGGTAATGGTGGGAGTATTCCCACTTTGGTAAACACTACAAATTGAGGCTTTTATTTTCCCCCAGAGAGCTGGTTGTTCAATATCATATATCCCCTTCACTTTTTCAGTAAAACATTTTACCTTTAATTGGTTCTCAGGAGGGTATTATATAGAGAGTTTAAATTGTGTAGCAGAGACCTCTGGTGTCTAAATTATAGTAGTGCTCCAATACATAATAAAGGGAAATATTCTTCAGTTTCTCATTAACACACTTATTATTTCAAAAATTGACAATCCATCTTAGTTTTAATAACCACCAAAAGTAACACAATCCTTATGTTTTGTGATCTCCAGTGAACTAAGGCTTTTTAGTTTAAGAAACTCAAACTCATCACTTCAGAGTAAAATTTTGTTTCATTTTCTTGCTTAACTGGCTGAAAGTGGGAGTCACTATAACGGTGAGAAAAATATCAAGATACCTGGATTCTGCTCCTGGCTTGACCACTAAATAGCCAGGAGACCTCTCTGTACTTTAGAATCAGCTGCACACTTTTTATGTATATGGGTGACAGGCCCCACCCAGACCCATAATAAAAGAATCTCTGAGGGTGGAACCTAGGAGGTGGTATGTTTTGAAATGCTCTTGAGTTGGTTCTAATGTGCACCTGGTCAGAGTATTTACAGAGAGGGCATCTGCAAAGATATATGTACTCCAGTGTTTGTTGCAGCACTGTTCACGGTGGCCAAGTCATGAAACAACCAAAGTGCCCTTTGATAGATGACTACATAAAGAAGTTGTGGTACATTTACACAGTGGAATAGTACTCAGTGATAAGAAAATATGAAATACAGCCATTTGTGACAACATGGATGGACCTTGAGATCATCATATTAAGCGAGATAAGTCAGAAAAAAACAAGAAACATATGACTTCATTTATAGGTAGAATATAAAACTGAAAGTAATAAAGAAACAAAAACCCATGGACACAGTCAATAGTTTAGTGGTTACCAGATGGTAAGGGTAGAAGGAGGTGGAGGAATAGAAAGGGAATATCAAATACATGGTGACAGAAAGAGAACTGACTCTAGGTGGTAAGTACATAGACAATGTTATGTAGAATTGTATACCTGGAATCTATGTAATTTTTACCAACATCACGCCAATAAATTTAACAATTAATTTTTTTAAAAGCCTATGATTAAAGATCTCAACTGCAGGGCCAGAACTCCTGCTTTTAAATCCTAGCTCTGTAACCTCAGATAAGTTACTGTCTCTGTGCTTCAGGTTCCTCACTCATAAAATTAGAATAATGTTACATTAGTTCATACAGTTAAGCATTTAGGGAAGAATTTGGCATAATATGTTTGTTGCTAGTACTATTACTACTAAGAACACTCTCTTAGTAGTTTTATATCATCTCATGCTTTGTCTCACACACACACACACACACACACACACACACACACATATTTGGAGGCTGTATCTGCATATCCTTTTTACTGTATTTTTTGGTCTCTCTTACTGTTTTGTAGCCTATAATCTTATTGATAGCTCCCCTTTTAAGGGTCTGAATTTTTTATTTTCCTTAAGTTGGAAAACCCCAGACAAGATAAAATGCTGCAGATGGCTTAGAGCCATAGCTGAACATTGTCTGCTGTGTCATTTAAATATATCATTTGAATTAAATCACTTTCATTGGCTGAAAATGTTTTCTTTATGTTATAAATAACACATAACAATAATATTTATAGGCTTTGTTTACAACATGAGCAAAACAAATACAGAAGGAAAAAAATCTGTTATAGGATCTGTGTGATAAAAATGAACAAGTAGGGCAAAATACTTTGATCAAATTTTTAAAAGCATAAGAAAAGAGAAAATGTGTTTTCTCATTCAGTTTGAGCAGGATCAATGAATAATTAGATGGGGAATAAAGGGCCTCTTGAATATGCTATATTAGGAACAAGATTAATTGGGAAAAATAATAACTAGAAAGCACTTTGAAAAAGGAGAATATCAGAATTGTGGCAAACCAAAAGACTATTACTTACTATGGTTTCCTTGGGTGCTTGTTTCCCAATGCCTTTGATAGAGAAAGATGTAAGGTATGTAGATACTATGAGTACCATGAAAAACTTTGTTGAAGTTGAAATTGGAAAAGATGAAATCAGTGCTGTGGTTTTTCAGTATGATTTTATATTTGGAAGGCTATAGAAGTTAACTTATTAAATACTACCTTGTCATTAAATATTAATCATGTGCTAACCAGTGCCCAAAATTGGCTTATGGATAGGATTTCTTCAGAAATCACAGAGGAATTAAGTACCATTACTTGTGATTGATTGCCTTTTGCTCATTTTTTGTGGTGGTAGAAACTTAAGCACAGATGCATGAAAGGCCATTTCTCTTGTCCAGGATTTGTTTGGTTGCATGCAATAGTCTCGGGCTAACTTAAGAAAGAGGTTTGTTGTGAGGATACAACAGGGAATCTTAGGAAATTCAAGGCCCATATTAAGGAGACTGGAATTTGTGGAAACAAATGTCAATGACCTGGAAAACTGCAGGGACAGTATTTTTTTCTTTTTTTTTCTCAGAGATATTCTCTGCCCCTCAGTCTCTTGCCTTCTCAGCACTTTCTGGTCTCCTCTTCTCTCTCTACTGATATGTCCTTCTTCCCCATAAATTTTGGCTTGTCATGACACTGAGTGAACCTGGTCTGAACTTGGCAGTCAGTCTCCAGCACTTACGTCACTGGTTTCTCATCTTCTCAATTCCTGATTGGCCCATTGTTCTAAACCAGGGGTCTCCAAACTTTTCAGCCCGCGGGCCGCATTAACTATCAAACAGCAGTTTGGGGGCCGACTACACACTCGAGATCCAAATAAAGAAGAATCAAAACATAGATGTTGTTTTTAATTATTTATTTAATATTTTATTCAGATAAAAAGGTCTCCATGGGCCAGATGAGAGGGCCTCGTGGGCCGGATGCGGCCCGGGCTGTTGTTTGTAGACTAAACCATGCCTCCAATCGTATTTCTCTGATGATTAGCTATCCCTAAACCAACCATCCAAACCTGGTCCTGCTCCACTCAACAGTGACTTGAACGAAGTAGTCATGCAGTGGAAAGAGGGGTCGTATTAGGTCGAAGAAGCAGGGGGCTGGCAAACCCTGGAAATATCTTTGTATTCAGCTTTATTTATATAATGTGGTTGTCTAAGGTTTTTCCTGCTAAATGTTGCAGTAACATATACAGTACACAATTTTTGCAGAGTACAAGTACATAAAACCACAGTTAGAATTCTTCCTGATTTATTGCTGCAGTTGCAGGCTTACAAGGTCACTTGATATTATATAGATATTTCTCTAAATCTTTCACTTGAATCATGCTGTGATGACTGCTGAATATTAATGGAGGTACCTAATATTAAGTTGCAAAAAATATAAAAAAATCTCTGAATATCAGAATTTTTCCATTGGTGGGTGGGGCACAGAAATAAAAAAATAAAAAAAAAAGAAGTATTTTCAATTGTAGTATTCCATTACATCCCAAATATACCACATTGATAAAATAAAATAGGTAAGTTGTTTATTGAAACACATATACCATAAAGATCTGAGGGCTTTCTTCTTAATATGGATAAACATGATCAGCTTTAAGAAAACAACCATGAGAAGTGAATCAAGGTGGAAAAAAACAACACAAAAATATCACAAGCATTTTTATCACACATTGGAGCCTTTTCATAAATTGTGTAGATTAGCCCTTTTGGCAAGAGAAGTATTTGAACAAATGAAAGAGCTCTGTGCCCAGAATCAGGAAACATTAGTCTAATGTAGATTTCATCAGAGCCTCACTACTCAGAACAGAGCCTGGTCCAGAATGGTATGCAGTAAAGATTCAGAGAATGAATTAATATTCTTATGGATGATAATAAGCAAGGTAATGTCTTCATTAATAAAATTAGATGGTTTTGGAGTCATTTTACATATTCAGATTCAATATGATGTGTATTCAAAATTTCAAAATATCTATTAAACCTTAAAACTGCATTTTAAATCAAAATGCATTTTAAATCAAAATGCTTTGTCCTGGGACAAAGCAAACTCTTTTATCTGTTCCTTATTAATATGGTTTAGAATTTATATAAGTGAATTATCTTGGGAAAGTATATAACTGATAAAAATATTTTTTATAGCTAATTTACCAATATAGATCAGAAGTTGTGTAGTGGAATCCATATGTCTGTAAAACTATATTTTAACAATTTGACTCCAGTGAACTTACCTTTTACAGGATATTTTAAATGATTGCTAGTCTTGTTTTCAAATATCTACTGTAACCAACTCTTAAACGAAAACAAAGCTTATTGGTGACTTTTAAATGTTTTTTTATTTTCGATTTTTATGTTAATAGAGAGCAATTCTTAAAATCCCTCCCAGTTTCATCACCCAGAGTTAGATGTTCTTAAACATTTTTGTGCGTAGAATGTCACCTCACCTCAAAATTGTCCAACTTATCCAAAATGTTACGGTCTCATCAATCTCCCTTCAAATATATGCCGTAGGCAAACTAGAAAAAGCACATTTCTCCCAGCTGGCGATTAGTCACATGGGATAAATAGTTGCAGCACATTTTGCTGCCCTAGGCAAGCTCCACCTGAGAGGACAAGCTGGCTTTGCATAAAAATAAGCAAGGTTGAGTGGATGCCTATTAGGCAGGTAGAGATTTTTTTTTTTTAATGAAAATAAAAAAATGGCAGCATTTCTCATTTAACCCTGTGCAAAAACTTGACACAGCTGAGTATCTATCTTAAGAAAAACTACATTTTGTTTGAACATCTGCTATCCAGTGTAGAAAGAAAGCAGGTGCACTATCTGGTAGCATCATTGATGATATAATAGTTCTTTCAATGTGTCCAGTTGTGCAGAGATTTGATATATCTAAACCATGTTAATTATATGTCACAATGCTGTCATGGAATTTTTCTGATGACATTGGTAGGGAACAAATAGCTTAGTGAGAGCTGTGTTATAAAAGGTTTCTGGGGAGCCATATCCTTCTTAACATGTAAATTATTTCCTTCGTGTAAGTTAAACACTTGTGTAGAAATGTCAGTGCTACCTTAGTTGTTACAAAGATTTAGTGCTTTGAAGGAAATCATGCATGTAAGCCTATCCATGAGCTGGATTCCCTGTGTTACCTCTGTGAAGGTTCTCAAGATTTATCTATATGTATGTAAACACTGCAGCTAAAGAGAGTGAGTCACAGAGGCACTGTGGCCATTGATAGCTGAAGCTCACTATAAGTATTATATTACCATTATCCTCATTCCCTTTTATCTTGCTTATTTCACACCATTTACTATATATTTGCACTTGTGACAGCTAATACTAGCTTCCTGATTGTGTTTACTCCACATGCTTGCCCAGGTCTACAACTTTATTCTAGTCAAATCAGAAGATCATTAGGGCCCAAAAGAAACTTGAGAATCTAACTAGTTCTCAACATCTACCTACTAAGTTTTTTAAAAGAGATTATTTAAATTAATTAGTTCTGTAGCCAAGCCCCTTGTGAATTTAATGCCCCTTGTATTCTTGGCAGCTAGAATTAAATAATTTAATTCTTTTTTTTTTTTTAACATTTTTTTTTTTATTATTGTTTTTGACAGAGAGAGAGAGAGAGAGAGAGAGAGAGAGAGAGAGAGAACTGAACTGGGGGAACTCCCCAGTTCAGCATATGGGTCCGCACGGGCCAGGGCCGAGATTCGATCCTTGGTCCCTGGCACTACAAAGTGATTGTCTAACCTACTGAGCCTTCCTGGCTTTCCCAATAATTTAATTCTTAATTAGGCCTTTGCTCACATTTTATTTTTTTTATTATTAATTTCAGGTGTACAAAACAACATAAGATTAGATTTTTTTAAGATTTATTTTATTGTTTTTGACAGAGACAGAGATAGACAGAGACAGAGAAAGACAGAGAGAAGAGGGAGGGCCCAGAGCAGCCTCCATAGTTGTACGTCACCAGTTTTTTTCAACATGGTTTCGTTCCACACAGGTGGGGGCCAGGGGCCTCACCCCAGTTCATCTTATGGGTCCGCCAGAGCCAGGACCCAGTCCTCGGACCCCGGGGCTGAAAAGCGAGTGCTTAACCTGCTGAGCCATCTCGGCTTCCCCAAGATTGGATATTCACAACCTCACGAAGTGATAACTCCAATGAGTCTGTGACCCATCTGACACCATACATAGGTATTACAATATTATTGACTACTCCCTATGCTGTACTTTACATCCCAGGGTATAGTGCAGTGATTAGGCATTTATATAATTTAAGATGTGATTCCGCCCCACCCTACCCCCACGCAATAAACCTCATACCCATCTCACACTATACATAATTTTTTCAACATTACTGTTCCCCATACCATATTTCACGCCCCTGTGACTATTTTGTGACTACCAATTTGTACTTTATTGTCCATTCTCCTTTCTCATATATTCCGCCAACCACCATCTCATCTAGCAACCATCAGTTTGTTCTCTGTATCTGTGAGTCAATTTCAGTTTTCTTTGTTCATTTATTCTGTTCTTTAGATTCTACATATAAGTCAAATCTTATGGTATTTGTCTTTCTCAGTCTGACTTACTTGTATTGAATTTAGCATATCTTCAAGTTCCATTCATGTTCTTGCAAGTGGTAAGATTTCATTCTTTTTTTATGGCAAACTAATACTCCATTGCATATATGAGTCAATTTATCCAGTTGTCTATTGATGGGCACTTAGGTTGTTTCCATGTCTTGACTATTATGAATAGTGCTGCAGTAAACATAGGGGTGTGTATATTTTTTCTAATTAGTGTTTTGCATTTCTTTAGATAAATACCCAGGAGTAATACCTGGGTCATATAAGTTAGTTCTATTTTTAGTTTTTTGAGTAACATCCACAATGTTTTCCATAGTGGCTGCACCAATTTGCAATCCCACCAACAGTGCACAAGGATTTTCTGTTCTTCACAATTTTGCCAACACTTGTATATTGATTTATTGATAGCCATTATGACCAGAGTGAGGTGGTTTCTGATTGTGGTTTTCATTTGCATTCCTCTGATGATTAGTGACATTGAGCATCTCGTCATATATCTATTGGCCATGTTAATTCTCCTCTTTGGAGAAATCTATATTCAGGTCCTCTGCCAATTTTTTCATAGGATTTTTTTGGTGTTGTTTGGTACTGAGTTGTGTGTATTTTTAAATAAATTTTCGATGTTAACACCTTATCAGATATATGTATCATTGGCAAATATCTTCTAATCAGTAGGATGTCTTTTGTTTTATTGATGGTTTCTTTTGCTGTGTAAAAACTTTTTAGTTTGATATAGTTCCATCTGTTTTTTTCTTCTGTTTCCCTTGTCCGAGGAAATATAGCAGTAGAAAATATTACTAAGGGTAACCTGAGAGTTTACTTTGTATATTTTCTTCTAGAAGTTTCATGGTTTTGGGTTTTACATTTAAGACTTTAATCCATTCTGAGTTTATTCTTGTATATGGTGTAAGAAGGTGATCTAATTTCTTCTCTTTTCTCTCTCTCTCTCTCTCTCTTTTTTTTCTGCCTGTATCTGTCAAGTTTTTGCAGCACCATTTATTTAATTGACTATTTTTACCCAATGTAAATTGTTGCTTCATTTGTCATAGATTAAATGATAATATAGGCATAAGTTTATTACTGGGCTCTCTACTCTGTTCTATTGAACTATGTGTCTGTGTTTATGCCAGTACCATGCTGTTTTGATTACTATAGGATCATAGTGTGGTTTTATTTCAGGTAGTGTGACACCTCCAGATCTGTTCTTTCTCAAGACTGCTATTTGGGGTCATTTATGGTTCTATATAACTTTTAGTATTATTCTAGTTCTCTGAAAACACTACTAATTTTTTGATAGGGATGCATCGAATCTATATATTCTTTGGGTATTGTTGATGTTTTAACTATATTAATCTCTTAATGAACATGGTATATGCTTTTGTTTATTTGTATCTTCTTTAATTTCTGTCTTCAATGTCTTATAAATTTCTGAGTACAGGTTTTTTACTTTCTTGGTTTTGGTTAGTTTGTTGTGATGCAGCTATAAATGGGATTGTTTTCTGAATTTCTCTTTCTGATAGTTCATTATTGGTATATAAAAATACAACCAATTTATGGATATGAGTTTTATATCCTGCTGCTTTACTAAATTCTTGTGTCAACTCTAATAGTTTTGTGGTGGGATCTTTTGGGATCTCTCTATATAGTATCATGTCAGCTTCAAATAATGACATTTTTACTTCTCCCTTTCCAATTTGGATGCCTTTTATATTTTTTTCTTGTCTTATTGCTGTGGCTAGGACTTCCAATACTATGTTGAATATAAGGAGTAATGTTGGGAATCCTTGTCATCATATTAAGGAGTATGCTTTTAGCTTTTCCCTATTGACTATGATATTAGCTGTGGGTTTGTCATATACAGACTTTATTAAGTTGAGATATGTTCCCTCTAATCCTACTTTACTGGAAGTCTTTATCATAAATCAATGTTGGATTTTGTCAAATGCTTTTTTCTGCATCTATTGATATGACCATATGATTTTTATTTTTTATTTTGTTTTTGTGGCTTAGCACATTAATTGATTTGTGATTATTGAACCAACCTTACATACCAAGAATGAATTCCATTTAATCACAGTCTGAGCTTTTTAATGTAATGCTGAATTCAGTTTGCTAAGATTTTGTTGAAGATTTTTGCATCTATGTTTATTAGATATATCTGCCTATAGTTTTCTCTTTTGTAATGCCTTTGTGTTGTTTTGAAATCAGGGTAATGGTAGCCTTGTAAAGTGAGCTTCTTCACTTCTTCACTTCTCTTGAATTTTTAAAAATGATTAAGAAATAATAGATTTTAATTCTTTTTTGAGTATTTATTAAAATTTACCTCTGAACCCATATGATTCAGGACTTTCGATTGTTGGAAGCTTGTTGATTCCTGATTCAATATTGTTAGTAATCAGTCAGTTCAGATTTTCTGTTTCTTCTCAATTCAGCCTAGGAAGAGGGTATGCTGGTAGAAATCTTCTAGATTGTGTAATTTGTTGGTATATATTGACTCATAGTATTTTCTTGATTTTTTTTTCTTTTTTTGTATTTCTGTGGTGTTTGTTGTCGATTCTTTCGTTACTGATTTTATTTATTTGTGTAAACTCTTTTTTGATGAGTTTGGTTTAAAGGTTTATCAATTTTGTTTATCTTTTCAAACAAGCAGCTCTTGGTTTTATTGATTTTTTGTATTGTTTTTTTAGCCTTGCATCCCGAGAATGAATCACATTCAGTTTGTTTATTTCTGCTTTGATCTTTATTATTTCCTTCTTTGTACTCACTTGAGCTTTGCTGTTCTTTTTACACTTCTCTTAGGTGTAAAGTTAGACTGTTTACTTTAGAATTTTCTTATTTTTTCAGGTAGGTCTGATTTGCTATAAATTTCTCTCTAAGGACTAATTTCATTGTGTCCCATAAATTTTGGGTTGTTGTGTTGTCATTTTTGTTTGTATCAGTTTATCTTTTGATTTCTTCCTTGATCTCATTATTGACCCATTCATCGTTTAGTAGCATGTTATTTAGGCTCCATGTGTTTGTGTGTTTTCAGGATTGCTGTATGTGCATGTGTGTGTTTGTGTGTGTGTTTGTATGTATAATTGACTTCCAGTCTCATACAGTTGTGGTCAGAAAAGACACTTGATATGATTTTAATATTCTTAAATGTATTGAGACTTGTTTTGTGGTCTAACATGTAGTCTAGCTTAGAAAATGTTCCATGTGTAATTGAAGAGAATGTATATTCTGCAGCTTTGTGGTCAAATGCTTTAAAATTTTAAATTAAATACGTTGAATTCAGTGTGTCATTTAAAGCCTCTGTTTTCTTATTGATTTTCTATTTGGAAGATCTTCCATTGGTGTTAGTGAAGTGTTAAAGTCCCCTACTATGATTGTGTTACTGTCAATCTCTGTAATACTTCTATTGCTACCCCAGTTTTTTTCTCATTTTTATTCATTTGAAATATCATTTTTCATTTTTTAAATTTTCAGTTTATGTGTATCTTTCCATCTGCAGTGGTTCTCCTGCATGGGTCTTGTTTTCTTATGCATTCAGCTACCCTGTGTCTTTGGATTGGAGCATCTAATTCATTTACATTTCAAGTGAATATTAATAGGTATAAAGTTATTGCTATTTTATTATTTATACTTTTGATGTTCATTTGTTCCTTTGTTTTTGTTTTTTTCATTTTTCTACTTAAAGAAATTCTTTTAACATTTCTTGTAGTATTGGCTTGCGGGGTACTAGTATGGGAGGCTGTCTCTGTTTCAATTTTAAATGATAACCTTGCTGGGTAAAGTATCATGGTTATAGGCCCTTGTTTATCATTACCTTTAATATTTCTTGATATTCCTTCTGGCCTACAAACTTTCTGTTAAGAAACCAGCTGATAGTCTTATGGGAGCTCTCTTGTGAGTAACAACTTGTTTTCTCTTGCTGTTTTGGGGATTTTCTCTTGACTTTAACCTTTGCCAACCTTTGCTTGTCCCATGTGGGGCGGGAACCAAACTAGGGGCCTTCGTCATGGGAGATGAGGACCTTTTCTGTGATTCTGGCAATTACCACATACATTACAGTTTAGCATATGGGTTTGTGTGGGCCCAGGCCAGGATTTGATCCCTAGACCTTGAAGTTGCAAGGCAAGCGCTCAATCTGTTGTAGTATCTCAGTGTCCCCTCATTATTTCTTTAAATAGGTTCTTAATTTCTTGCTCACCCTTTTTTCCTCTGGCACTTCTATAATGTGAATGTTTTGCTTGACGTCCCAAAGACCTTTAAACTATCTTTATTTTTTTTTTCTTTTTTGATGTTGTTGTTCTGATTGAGTGTTTTCTGCTAATTTTATTCTTTGCTTCATCTAATCTGTTATTGATACCTTTTAGTGTATTCTTCATTTTAGTTATTGTATTTTTTATTTTTGACTTGTTCTTTTTATAGTTTCTATGTTCTTTATGCTTACTATCTCTTTGTTGAAATTCTTATTAAGTTCCTTAAACAATCTTATAACCACTGTTTTAAACTCTATTCCTGGTACATTGACTGCCTACATTTCATTAGTTCTATTATATTTCTGGAGCTTTCTTCTATTCTTTTTTGAGGAGACATGTTTCTTTATTTTCTCATTCTGATTGCCTCTCTGAGTTTGCTTCTTTGTATTAGGTAGATTTCCTATGTCTCCCAGTCTTTGCTGGGTCACCTTATGTAGTAGGTGTCCTATGGTCCAGTGGCACAATTTCTGTGATCACCTATATGTGTGTTCTAGGGGTATTGTGTGTGTTGTGTGTACTCTCTTATTGAGGTTGAGCCTTGATAGCTTTTGGCACATGAGTGGGTGGGATTGGCTGCTAGACTGGCCAACTATGAGGATGGGCTATGCTCACAATATCTCAGCTGCTGTGTGGGTGGTAACTTTTTAGACAAAGCTGTATAGTCCGTTGCTGCCTGTGCCAGATCTGGAGGTTTGTGTGTGGGGCGGGTGGTGGTGGTGGTGGTGGTGGGGTGGTGACCTTACTGTGAACCAAGGCTGGCTGCCAATAGTATTGGGCTGGGGGCAGCTTAGTAAAATGCCCAGGGCCTGCTAGGGTTATTGCCACTTGCTGGTTTACCATAAGGCTTAAGGTTTGAAAGAGCTTTTTAGGTGCGTGGACCAGGTTGATTGACAAAGTATTGGGAGTACCTTTTAGCTAGTCAGAGCAGGGTTCCAGGATGTCGTGAGGCATGGCTGGTGATTTTTACATGGTTAATGCAAATTTAGTTCTTGTGCCAGTGCCTAACCTATGACCACTTTGCAAATGGCCTTTACACAGGGACAATGGCAGCTGTTCCTCCAGCCCTCTCCTGTAAGCCATTCAACTCAGTCTTTTCTGGTTTGTCTCTGACACCTCTAGAATTGCCTCCCCTTCACCAGAGACCAGTTGAGTATTTGCAAGTTAGTGACTCTGTGTGTGGACCCTGTAAGTGGTATGTCTGGGTTTCCAGCCACCTCTGTTTCACTGCAACAGACAGTCCTTGCTGATGTTTACTGCCAGCTGTTGTGGAAATTTCTCTTCCCAGTACAGGACCCCTGGGGATGGGGGTAGTCCTGTGCTGGGGAGCCCGGTGTGGGGCTGAAACCTCTTCCTCTTCTAGAAGGAATTCTGCTACCAAAGCATCCCTACCAGTGTCCAACCATCTGTGGGCTTGGGGTCAGCCCATTTCATGTCTCCACCACTCTTACTACTAGTCTCAATGTGGCCTCTTTTTTATAACCTTAGTTATAGGGATTCTGTTCAGCTAGTCCTTAGATGATACTTATGGTTGATTGTTCTATAACTTATTTGTAATTTTGGTGTGATCCTGGAAGGCACTAGGCATAATGTTTACTTAATTCACCATCTTAGACCTTCCTTTTGTTCACATGTTAATCATTCCTCTTACTCAACTCCTTTTGTTCTCACAATGTAGTCATAAATTGCTGATGTGATGTCTCTTTGACAAGGAGGAAATAACTTCAGGGTCTCAAGAAGAATTTGTGAGTTTGTTATGCAGTAGGAAAGAATATATCCATGGTAGCTGCAACCAGCTACTGGTGCCCATTAGTCTCATGTGAAAGAGTGTTATCTATGAATAAAGAAATACAGACATCTTTCTCAGTTCCCTGGAAACTTTCTCTCCTTCCTCTTTTTTAAAACTCTTCTGTTTGGTTCAGAACTTTGGAGACAGTCTTTGGACATTAATCTGCCATCTTCCTAGGTTGTCAGCTTCCTAAATAAAGGAACCTTTCCCTTTCACTCAACAATTTCTCTCTGTTATTGGCTTTAGAGGTCTGAGCAGCTGAACTTGAGTTTTTTGGTACTAGTTCTGCCTCCAGGTTTTTATAAATTATATAAATTTTCTTTTTACATAGCCAAATCATTCTTACTGCAAATTTTAAAATGAGGTTTTTTATGTTTGTTTTTTAGGTTAATACAAAAAATATATAACAATATAGAAAAAAATAAAGAGTGTAAAATTTTCTGTAAACCTGCAATGTTTTGTTTGTTTGTTTGTTTTTATTGTTAAATTTATTGGGGTGACATTGATTGGTAACAATTAGACAGTTTCCGGATGTACAAGTCCACATCACATCACCCATGCATCGCATTATGTGCCCACCACCCAGAATCAGCTCCCCCTCCATCACCATATATCCATCCGGTGCCCACTCCCACCTCCCCTGCCCCAACTCTCCCTCCCCCCTCCTCCCCTTCCCTCAGGTAACCACCAAACTATTGAGTGTGTCCATAATGCTGGTGCCCACTCCCACCTCCCCTCTCACTCTCCCTTCCCCCTCCTCCCCTTCCCTCAGACAATCACCCAGCTATTGAGTGTGTCCATAGGTCTCTGTGTCTTTGTTACTTTCATAAACCTGCAATGTTAATATGTTTTACAGTATTTTATTCCAAATATGTTTCTGTAGATAATACATGTAACAAACCTGTTTATCACCTAGATAAATAATATGCTTTGCTTTTTACATATATAATCTCTATTGTATATCCAGTTCTACATAGTTCTCCCACTTTTTCCTTCCCACTATCATTAAATATATTTAATATTTCATATCAACATATCATATTCATGTACTATTGAGCATTTGGCATGTTTCCATATGTTCGTGATTATAATGAACTTCTTCACTTATGCAACAATTTTAATTCTTTCTTTCTTTTTCTTTTCTGGGTTCATTTTGAATCTCAAACTCAGAACTCATTTAACTCCCTAAGTCTTACTGTATTCAAGTAAGTGACCACCCAGTTAAAAGCAATTATCTTTTATCTACAGAGAGCTATACTTGTAGAAAATTGAAAAGCTGATTAGGCTATAATTTTTCATCAGTTAAGCACTATTTCACCAGAAATAATAGCTGTTAATGCCTTTAGGTGGTCTTATGTAAAAACTAAGCACTAAGTATTAAAAATGAATACTATTATGGTATACTAAAGAATTTTACATGTACTTTAAATACTACATATGAGGGTTCTTGAATTAATACATAAGATGTGCTAGAAGTTAATATTTAGCATGATAGAGAAATCTGAAATAATGATATAGTTCAAAATAAAATGATTTATGCTCAGGTACTTTCATTCTCTCCTGAAGTGAAAAAAAGGGAGAGGGGAATTAAAATTTCCCATGAAAAGGGAAAAAAAGAAAGAGAAACAAAAGGACCACTTTCTTTTTTTGAAACAATTTTTCTTTTATTTAGAAATGATTTATGTTTCCAATTCCAAAAAATATATATTTATGAAATATTTTGTTTGTAATCAATCACTAGAAAAAAATCTTTAGTTCAGCTTTGCTGTCTTAATTCACTGGCTTTAATGAGGCAGCTTGGAAGGAGCACTGTATTAGAAGGTTTGTGACCTTGGGCAATTGGCTTATTTTCTTTTAGTATCAATATCTTTATCTGTACAATGGTTGTTATGAGAATTAAATGTAAAGCAACTCAAAGAGTGCTTGACCCATAACTGACTCCTGCTTTTAAATGATAATAACAGATTATTTCAAGAGATAAACTTTTACAATAATTTCTCTCTTGGAATGAAAGTCAATAATTTAAGCTATGCTAGTAGGTAAATGGTTGCCATTTTGCCACAAAATTATGAACATATAAGTAATTGACAGATAATTAATAATACATCAAACAGAGTTGAAAAGCTAAAATTCCAAAGTTAGGCAATTCTGATATCCCCAGGAGTACCCTACTTTCTTTATATACTGTTAGTTGATCAAAAATAATTAACAGTGACTTAAATTTGTAGTAAACTAAATTAATGCTTAAGGTAGAATAAAAAATATTTAGTTATTTTTCTCTCTCAATTCTTTCAACCATCAAGTAAGGAGAAAATAGAAAAATCAAAACTAAAATGATGGAATATCTAAAAGTTAATAGAAGGGAAAACTATCAAAAATTGTGTTCTTAAATGTTTTTAATATAAAAAATTATAAATAAATGAGCCATGTATGCATCTTAAAAACTAGAAAAAGTACATCAAAATTAATTGAAAGAAGTTAGGAAGTAGATGTTAATAAAAATGAAAGAAAATATTAGTGGAGTAGAAAGCACAACAAAAAAATAAAGCAATATGACAAAAACAGCTAGTTCTTTTGAGTGGGGAAATCTACTTAAAGAGACAAATACATGACCAAATTGACTAAGGAAAAATTAAAGAAAGTATTATACACAAACAAAACATCCGAGTTCTAACTAACCTTCCAAAAATAGCTATTCCCACTATTCAAACTTCTTAGAGAAAGAGTAAGTGGTAATCAGCTATTCAATCATTTTATGAAGTTAGCTTATTATCAAGCAACTGTATACGTTTGGCAGGGCTGCTACAACAAAGCATCACAAACGGGGAAGCTTAACAAACGTATAGTTTTTAAGGCTAGATGTCCGAAATCAGGGTGTTGGCTGAGTTATTTCCTTCTGAGAGGTCTGAGGGAAAGATCCATTCCAGGCCTTTGTCCTTAGCTTGTAGATGGATGGCTTCTCTAGATGTCTCTTCACATTGTCTTTCCTCTGTACCTTATCTGTATCTAAATGTCTTTGTTTTTATAGAGATATCAGTCATATTGGATTAGGTCCCACCCATAATGACCACATTTTAACTTGATTATGTCTGGACTCTACCTCCATATAAAGTCACATTCTGAGATACTGGAGTTTGGGACTTCAACATATGAATTTTTTTTTTTAATATATATTTTTTATTTATTTATTTTTGACAGAGAGAGAGAGAGAGAGAGAGAGCGCTACAGAGACAGAGACAGAGAGAGAACTGAACTAGGGGAGCTCCCAGTTCAGCATATGGTTCCGCACGGGCCGGGGCCGGGATTCGATCCTCGGTCCCTGGCGCTGCAAAGTGAGCGCTTAACCCACTGAGCCATCTTGGCTTCCCCTACAACATATGCATTTTGAAGGCTATAATTCGACCCATAACAGAGTTCTCTTTTTCTTTGATTAATCTGTCATTTGCTCTCATGAGGTTTATCCTAATAAAACTTTGAAAGAGGCCACATCCTATTACTTTTATAAAAACTTTTAAACATTACAACATACTTTTAGGGCTGGAATAGACCATAGAAATATACTCTAACAATCGTTTTATTATATTACTGAGAAAACAGGCTCAGCATTATTGGCAGTAAGTCAGTTATATCCTGGCTTTCTGGCATCACCTCTTCCAAATTCTTCACATCAGTGGAGGGCTACGTAGGGACTCTAATCAGTATTGGGACAGTGCTAGAATGACAGACTTGGAGCTGTGACACTCTTACGTATTTGTTTTTCTCAGTATTATGCCTTCCTAGCAAGCTCTACTTGCTTTGGGCATGGTCAGGTGCACAGCCACTATTGTCTCTGGCTTTCTCCTCTGCCTTCACAAAGCTATTCTGGACTATTTCTGCAGCTTGGTGTTTTGGTTTTTAAAAATTCCTGTGGGGAAAAACTGTCACAGAATTGTTCTTGTATACTTTTAATCATTGAGGCAATACCAAATTTTATTGTAATTGATTTAGAATCACAGATAGTTTTTTCAGATACTATTAACATTTAGGAATCTCCCAGTGGTGCTATTCTTATTAAGCTATTTACTTGAAATGGTCAGTGGTTCTCACACCTTTGACATTGCTTTGACAGATCTGTGGCAGTCCTAGATATCTCCACTTGTAGCAGGCATCCTGGTGATTCTTTATATAGTTTTTATACCACAGTTTGAAAAACAACAAAAAACAAAAACCCTGCTTTAAATCAATACATTGATCATCAATTTTTAAACACCTGCCACTAGGAATGATTGTTTTATTTTCCAATCATATCATGTTTTATATAATCTAATTTTTTTGTATTGTATGTCACACCATTACTTTATGTATTACTAAGAAAGAATAAATACTATCAATAAATAGTGATACAAAGCCTTAGAGTTACTCTGGACCTGTGAATTATTCACACCAGCAACTCATTGCTTTAAAATATTTATTCAGAGGGATATAGCAATTTCTTCTGCCTTCAGTGCATTACAGGGCCTGTGATAGGCAAAACATTTACATGTACCACAGCTTCTTCTACTCATTGTTACCTTTTGCTATCCTCTAACACAATAGAATGCTGCTTTCCAAGAAAATCTGAAGTTTCTGTCATTCCTCCAATAATTATCACCTGTTTCACTTATAACACATACCCTAGACCTATTTATATGTCATCTTTGTGTGCAATGACTTTTATTTTTAAAGCCAAATCATAATGTGGCTTAAAAAGAAATAAACTCAGTTAAAAACATTTTTAAATATCAAGCTCAATACTTGATATCATTCAAAAATTCTTTCTCTCAACTGAAGAGACAGTGTGAACAGCTATAGCCAAGTCCATGTATTTATACACTTACATCAGCACTTCAGTGATGAGCGCTACCTGTGCATAGCTATCATAAGGTGTGTTTAATTGTAGACATGTCCTGATTCGGAGCTATGAAAATGAGGGTGTGGGAAGAGGGGAGATCTTAAATCTATATAGTATGGTAACAAAAAAATTTACAATGGGAACTGTCCTCATGCTAGATGCTAGGATAACATAGAAGTGCGAGAGTAATGGTTCTCAAAATGTGGTCCCTGGAACAGAAGCATCAGCATCACCTGAGACTTTGTTATAAATGCAGATGCTCAGGCTCCATCACAGACAGAGTAAATCAGAAGCTCTGGGGGCAGCCAGGATGGCTCAGCAGGTTAAGTGCTCAATTTATAGCCCCAGGGACCAAAGATCGAATCTTGGTCCTGGCCCATACAAACCCATATGCTGAACTGGGGTGTGCTTCCCATATGGGAAACACCCAGTTCAGTTCTCTCCTCCTGGTTCGGCCTCTGGTTCAGGGGGCGTGCCTCCCATGTGGTAGGCCCCAGCCCAGTTCCCACCTTGTGCGGCCCTTTAGTGGAAGGAAACTATGTTCAAAAACTGATGACTTACAACTGTGGAGACTGCTCTGGGCCCTTCCCCTTCTCTCTGTCTCTCTCTGTATGTCAAGAACAATAAAATAAATCTTAAAAAAAAAAAATTAAAGGGAAGCTGGGATGGCTCAGTGGGTTAAGCACTCACTTTGCAGTGCCGGGGACCAGGGATCGAATTCCTGCCCTGGCCCCTGGGGAACCATGTGCTGAACTGGGAGCTTCCCCAGTTCAGTTCTCTCTCTGTCTCTGTCTCTGTATCTCTCTCTCTCTGTCAAAAATAAAAATAAATAAATAAATAAAAATATATTAGAGAAAAAAAAAATTAAGCTCTGGAAACTGAGCCCAGCAGTGTTTTTTAACAAGCCCTCCTGGGGAGTCTGGCATACACTCAGGTATAAGAACCACTAGGTTAAAGTAAGCGGGACATCAAGGGCAGAGATAGAGGCCTCCCTCCACATGTTTATTAATATACACGCACAACCCTCTCTACTTCTTACTGAAAATTGACTTACCCCATATAGGCATATACGAGTTTCAACAATTAAGTTTGAGAACTTGCCACAGTACAAACAACTCGGTAAGGTTTCATAACCTTGGTATATCAGTGTCGCACAGCTGTGTCTGCATCAACGTGTAGCAGTGTCTTACTGAGTGGTATTCAATATTGTTGTTGCATGTTTTGTGTGCCAGCCTGAGAATGTTGGAGTTTGAATTAGACCAATGAACAGACATTAAATTTCTTGTTAAAGCTGGCAAGAGTGGAAGTGAATTCAGGGAGATGTTAGTCCAAATTTATGGGGATAATGCCACGAAGAAAGCGGCAGTGTACAAATGGATTAAATGTTTTTTCTGAGGAAAGAGAAAGTGTCACTGATGAAGAGAGGTTAGGGTGGCCAGTAATGAGCAGAACTGATGACAACATTGCAAAAATTTTTCAATTTGTGCACAAAAATTATTTTCTGACTGAGAGAAGCATAGCAAACCACATAAACATTGATAGAGAAACAGAAAAATCTGAGTTTAAAATCTTGGCATCAGAAAGGTGTGTGCAAAAATGGTCCCAAAGGAGCTCACCAATGAACAAAAGCAAAGGATAGTCAAAGTTTGCCAAGATCTTTCAGAGAGGCAAAATGATATTTTGGACCATGTTATCACTGGTAATGAGACATGGGTGTACCAATACAAATCCCAAAACAAAGCATCAAAGTGCACAATAATGTCAGCCAATTCTTCATGACCAAATATGTTCCAATAGTCCAAATCAAAAGTCAAAATTATGTTGCTAATCTTTTTGATATTAGAAGAATTGTTCATTGTGAATTTGTACCAATTGGACAAACAGTCAACCAGTTTGACATTGAAAGTACAGAAAAGGTTGCATGAAAAAGTTAGATGAAAATGACCTGAACTTTTCTCCAACAACTCTTGGCTCTTGCATTTCAACAACACACCAGCTCACATGGCACTGTCTGTGAGGGAGTTTATAGCCAGTAAACAAATAACTGTATTGGAACACCCTCCCTACTCACCTGATCTGGACCCCAGTGACTTTTTTCTTTACCTAAAGATAAAGGAGATATTGAAAGGAAGACATTTTTATAACATTCAGGACATCAAGGATAATATGACGACGGCTCTAATGGCCATTCTACAAAAAGAGTTCCAAAATCACTTTGAAGAGAGGACTAGATGCTGGCATTGGTGTATCTCTTCCCAAGGCGGGTATTTTGAAGGTGTCCATAGTTATATTCAGCAATGAGGTATGTAGCATTTTTTCTAAGATGAGTTGGAGAACTTAATTGTCAGACCTCAAATGTGTAATCCTTGAGATTGCTATGTTTAAATATATATCTGTGATATACAAGAGGTCTACATTTTATAATGGCAAAAAGCCCAGACTTTCATATGTTTTACTGTCATCCTTTACCATCTCTATTCCTTTGTTCTTTTTGCTCCAATTATTCTCTCTTCATAGTGTTTCCCTACTTCTTCTTTATTCCCTAGTTCATTTACCTTTTATATTTTTTTCAAAAGCACTCTCTCTCTCTCATTTTTTCTATTTTTAACTTTTAACCTTGCTTTAATGAAAATAAAAGTAGCTAGTCAAATAGAAGATAAATCTCCAAATTAAGAAATAAGGAAATAGAAACAAAAACAAATATCTGTAAAATTTCACTACTCAATACTTGAACCCCAAGAAGGTGTAGTTTAACTGCTATCCTCTGTTGCAGGATAATTTAAAGCAATTGCTAAAATATGTAATATTTGGGTGTTATTTTATTTTCTATTTTAGAAAACATAATCTCAGAAATCACATCCCACCATTTATTTTAGTGCTATCTGACTTACTATGTATTCCTCCTTTGGGCTCAGATAGATTTCTCTCTCTCTCTTTTTTTTTTTAAGATTTATTTTATTGATTTTTGACAGAGAGAAACAGAGACAGAGAGAAGGGGGAGGGATTTTTCTCTTTTTAAGTTGTTCATATACATCCAATAGAAAAATAAAAAGAAATGAGATGTTCCTTTGTTAAATGTTCACTGCAATATCTTTATCGCTTTAAAACTATAAGATCTGTTCTCTCAGGAGAAACCTGTTTCAGAAATAATTATCTTTGTATTGGAGTCAAACAAACAATTCATTGTGAAACTGAAATCCCATTGGAGGCTCAAGTTCATAACACCAAATAATAAATATGTTTGCATTCTCTGATCCTTGATGAGTGATTTAATTTTAATGTTAATTGTTCTCTTAAAATATATATATTATACAGAGCTGAGGTTTTTTGTAGGAAAAATTCTTTCTAGATAATAGTGGTATGTGTTTTAAATTAGAGTAAAAACATTCGGAAAAGAGAGTAGTTAAATTTAATAAATACCATTTTATAAACTTATTTGCATAAGTTTAAAATTTTGTGTGTGTGAATTTAGTAGAAAATATTACTTGGAATTTTAAGGAAACAGCATGATCAATTCAGAATTTATATCTCCAACTCCAGTGAAGTAACCTACTTTTCCATAATTTTTTTTGGCTGTGGAGGCTGAGGAGGCAGCATCTACTGACAGTCACTCTATTGTTTGTTAGTTTCAACAGAGGTACACAGTGAGCGAGTGGAGTCAGTCCAGTACTCCATGAGACTTAAGATACAAGGAGGAGTTTGTGAAGGTTCCCACTCTGTAATGAAACGTGTGACAGGTTAAAGTACTTCTCAGCTCTTGATATCTTTGTTATACAGAAATTACAAACTGGCTGAATTGAAAATTGCTAAGAAACATGCTTCTAGGTAAGTAACATAACTTACAAATGGTAGATTTGTTCTAAAGTGTTAGGAAATGTTAATATATATGGAGGTAAACTTGGCTTTCTCTATAATATTCCAGATTTGTACAGATTTCATATAGTGCTGAGCAATGCCACAATTAGTGTTATTTGTCATAGTAGGATTTTAGACAATGACTTTTGCCAGAACTCAGCTTAGAATGATCTTGGAAATGTGTGTATAAGTTAAAAAGGTAATCATGATTAGGATAACTATATTTTTTTCCTTCCATAAGGATGAGTGAAACATTTTGGGATTTAATCAGTAGTTGTTAAAGACAACAGACTCTTTATGATCTAAATGTTATCATGACTTCTGGTTTAAGAATATATCAGCTTTCCACATGTTGTTAAAATGCTATAATAGGTCATTATACAAGGGCTGGTTCTACATGATTATTTTAGTAATATTTAAAATATTTGCTCTTTCTTACTTTCTTTCCCTCTATATCTCTCTCTTTCTCTACCTCATTCTCTCTCTCCCTCTCCCTCTCTCTCTCTCTCTCTCTCTCTCTCTCTCTGGCACACACACAAAAAAATGGAAATGCTCAGATTGTCAGTTTTAAAAGTATTAGTTTCCATTAATAGAACATTGAAAAGGTAAAGTATAAGTATGCTGCATTTTTAGAAATATTCACAATGGTATTTTATTCAACATATATGAAATATATTTTATATCTTATACAATATAAAATATTTTTAAATATGTTATTTGCATTTATTAAGACTAATAGAAACCTGACAAAATCTTTAGGAAGCACTCTCACTTTATAGAGGAGCATAATTAAATAAGAATTTCAATGGAAACTGCATAAATATTTTTTAAATGCTTGTCATTGATAAAATGCTTCTTTCACACTCAACTTGATACTGTAGCACACTGGCTGACTTTTATGCCTTGGATTATTTACTCAAAAACAAACATTTTCCTAATAGAATATGTCAGTGAGTACATGATGAGTTGAGGAATTTTCCAGTTAATAAAGGCTAAACAAACATCTGAAATCTCCCAGAAATTAAGTGGAAACATCTTTTACTGCAATGGTTATACTTTGACCAGTTGGACATGTTATTTTTCATGTGACAACAATGGCAGCCTTTATTTTGGAGTTATTCATAAAATCACTATATAGGGATGTTTGATAACCCATTTGGGACATATTAAACTACCTATGTTAGTAGTTTAAAGGACAAATTATATTTTTATTTTGTTGTAAGGGTATTAAAATAATTTAAATATAGGTAAATATACACAGAGACAGCATGTAATTGATAATATATTTTATGAATCAATTTTTTTGCTGTAATTTCAAGCCTATTTATAATTCTACTTGGTAACACTGTACTGTCAATGAAGAAAATGCTGGTCTAGAAGTTAGGAGACCCAAGTTTAGATTTCAGATCCTCAACACTACTCCTTACCATTAGTCACCTCCTCTATAAAATGATTTCTTAGAGTTTTACTTTGTTTTCTTGCTATTTCACTACTTTTCTTTTAGTTTTCATTATCCTGTCATGTTAGAGGCACTTTGCACATGTATAAAATACACTGGACAATTTAAACAAGGACTACCCTTTCACTTGGGAGTTCTTTTAAGCTCATACATTTCAATGTCATTGGTTGAGAATGGGTGATGCAGACAATTTAAAACAGGGGCCTCAAGCTCTGGAAAGAACACCTATGTTTGTGTGCAGTAGCCACCATTCTGTTTATTATTTACCAAGTTCCTGATATGTATACATGTGTTTCACAATCTTCAAATAAGAAAATTCTGACAAATACCCATCCTGAAGACTTTCTTTTTTAAGCAGTCCTTCAATTGAAATCAGTAACTTCTCAAAAGCAAAATCTCAATATGTTATACACTGTTTATTACCTTCCCATTTGCCCAAGATCTTCATTTGATTGGACACTAAAAGTTTGCAGACTTGAGTGTTTCCATCATTTCACTGAGATAATTTCACTGTGGCTGAGGTGTCAAAGTATGATGACAAGAATTTGAATTCTTCTTCCTCTAGTTTTTAATAATTTCAGAAAAATAATCTTTTCTGTGCTCATTTTCTCTGTAAAAAAAAGATACAAATATTTATCTCACAGGATTGCTATTTGGATTAAATAGGTTATATTTATAAATGTCAATTGTGGTACCTGTGCTGGTGACCAATAAAGAGTAGACAATTATTGTGGTTGTATTACTAACTTAACTGCTGATTTCTATTTGGATTCACCATACTTTCCAGAATTGCTAAAACTATATGCATTTTATGAAGTTATTTACTCCAGTGTTCCAATAAGATGAGTGAATTATTTTCCTGTGTAAATTTAGAGTCAAACAGAACTAACCCTAAATTATAGTTGTGAACTATAATTACTTCATGGTTAAGACCATTTTGGCCTCTGGAAGTAAAAAGTTATATTTTGCAGAGCATGTGAAAGAAGTATTTGTGAATTCATCTCTGTTTTCTATTCATACCTGGGTTAAAATGAGCCGTGGTGTCGAGCAGTTTCTTTGGAACATCACATAAACTTGGTCTTGGCCACGTAGCAGTTGGGAGTATGCAAACAGGCCTGAAAGGAACCAAACAGCGAGTTCTTCACTGGCAGGAAAGCTAATATTTACACATTAATCAATAGGGTGATGGTCACTAAGGTGGCCCATGACTAAGATTTCTTGTTTATCATGAATGGGAGCTAGCATCTTAAAAGACTTCATGTTAATATTTTCAACAAGGCCAGACTGAACCACAATTGTGACCCATTCTGGCCACAGAGGCCCTCTGGTCTCCCTCTTCCTTCAGCTCCAGTAGGGGATGCCCTCACATTCTCCTCGATTCTGCTATCAAACTGGCTTTCCCGTCTATTTCTATTAAGGTAGCTGATAGTGGCTCATCAATATTTTCTATGTATTTGCATTTTAACACACTGAAAAACTTTTAAGTTAAAAATCTAAAGCCCTAATCCCATGCAATTTTAAGGACTTACCAGTCAGGAGGTTTTAGAATAACAACAAAAAGAAAAAAAAACAGAGGTACGTTCTCTAGATTATTGCACCCCAAGGGCCAACAATTCCTTGAAGGAGGCAAAAGAAATTTTTTTATATATATAAAGCATAAGTACATACATAATATATAAGCAGACATGGTATATTTGTAGTATTAAAATTTAATAGGGGGCAATTACAAAAAATGTCAAGAGACTCCTTATGCGGGGTGTAAAAAAAAATTGAGAGACACTTCTCTAGATGAGGATCTCAAAGGACTCTAGAATCTGGAGAGTGGGAATTTTGCTGAATTGTTTCTAAGTGTTTTCAGTGTGAAGTAACTTACGTTTGACTTAGTACTCATATTTGAAACCAGTATTTATGTCCTAATACATTGAAACTGGTCATTTGTTATACTTTTTATTCCTTTTAATTTATTAGGAAATGCAGAAGAGAGACTTGAGAATAAGGTGAACTCGCATTTGAATTCTACTTCATTTATTTGTTCTGTGACCCTTTGCAAATAATTTACCCTCTTTGATCCTCAGTGTCCTTGCCTTTGGTTTACTTAGGGGTCATAATGTTCACCTTGAGGAATTACAGTATCATGTAGTATCATAAGGATTAATCAAGACAATGTACATAAAATTTTCTGCACATTGCCTCATGCATGATAAATGATGCCAATTAGTAGCTATAATTCTGCATGTTGTGCCTTTTATGTCAATTACTACCTTTTAAGATTGTTATAGAAAAAGACATACAAATTTGAGAGATAAAAGTATTATTGTCCATGATATAGCAGTCTCTCTGGGAGAAATGTTAATACTACCCTTAAAAAACAACAACAAACAAACAAAAAACTTATAGCTTTCCTTTAAACCAGTAACCATACCTATTGACATAAATCAAAAACAATAAAATCTAAAACTTTTTTTGCTCAGAGGCAATCTCTGCTAAATTAAATTTTAACATCTCTAGATACTAACATAGCCTATTAAATGTAGAATGATTAATTGTTCTGACAGTCTATTGAAATAGGTCTCCTTTAGATAATAGAACATTGGATTTACACAGCTATAAAGTTAGTGTTTTATTTCCCTTAGTACCATGAGAACTCAGTATTATTTGAAATTCATGCCTATTTGCAACATCACTTTTGCCTAGAATGTTAAGTTTCTTTCTCTGTTTTAAAAGATATTTTGCTTTTAGATATTCACCAATATTCAGGGAATTGTAGGATAGAGAATTTAATTGAAAAGAAATAGTGAGACTCAGCCAGTATTTCAAACTTGAGAATTCATGTGGAATTGGGTGAATTTTAGCAATGATACATGTCTGTGGGAGATTTTGTTTCCTTGAAAAGGAGTGTTCACAATTTATGTTCATATTCTCTCTCTCTGTCTCTCTCTCTGTCTCTCTCTCTGTCTCTCTCTCTGTCTCTCTCTCTCTCTCTCTCTCTCTCTCTCTCTTTCTTTCTCTCTCGCCCTTTCTCTGACCCAAATGATTGTTCTGCTTTTGCAGCTTTTATAATATACTCTTAAAATTTTCCAACCTTGTTCACAGATTGTTTTGCTTTCTTTGTAAGATTAAGACTCATTTCTACAGATGAAAATCCAATGGAGAAGTAAGAGTGCTTTCATTGTAAGGATTGTGATGTAGCAAAATAAACTAAATGGGTGACTCTGAGATTCATAGCTTATCTTCTATTTAGGCAATTTATCTCATCAATAGGTTTTACTTTTCTAGGAAAGAAGTTGTTCAATAATGAATAACCATGGAGCAGTATTCTTCATTCCAGAGTCTGGCTTTGTAATTTTTGGCTTTGCTAGCATGAAATAAAAGTTTGAGGAGCAGAATGTCCTGCAGAAATAGTCCACAAATAGTGGAATTCAAAAGGCACCAACAATACAATTATTTAAGATACTTCCTAGCTTTCCAGGGAGCTAAGAGAACAAAATTTCACAAGATAGACAAACATTGTATTTTGAAAACATATGATAAATCAAAGAGCCTCATTTGGAATAAAATATATTGGCTCAGATTCTGTCTCCATATGCTTTAAAAATTATACTCTAAGAAGAATTTGGAAGAAGTTTTGACTTTAAAAAACCAAAGTTGGATTAAGAATACAAATAAGCTAAATGATACCCTGGACATTTTAGTGCACAACAGGTATTCTCTAATTCACATAGAATTGTGTTAAGTCAGCTTACTACTATTCCAGTGAAAAAACCAGAGAGTTTTCAAGATGGTAGGAGATACAGGTTTCAGCAGAAATGTTGAGGATTATAAAATGTCCCCCTTGGGGCTTAACCAGTGAAATAATTTGCCCAAACTTGGAAATCAAATAGTGTCATCCATAAGAGGTTAGAATAATCTTCACCTACTTGGAACCACAGCATCCTGAGGATTAATGTGATATTTTTCATCATCCCTATTTATTTCAGTTAAAACAACTGAAGTGATTTAACCAAGATGGCTCATCTAGGAAAGCTGAAATTATTAATAGCACCTAATCCAGTCTTTCCCCCAGCGATAGGCTTCTATGCTGGAAGGTCATGTAATACCCCCTAGTCCACCCCTTAATAATATTTGCGTCTCTAAGTCACTGAATACAAGTTTTTTCTCTGTCGACTACTAGAAAATTAGTGGAGCAAAACTCATGACCTTTCTCTGTTAAAACTGCTTTTGCCTCTTCTCACTCACATGCATTTTTCTGATTCTTTCTATGGAAACATTTCAAAATAATTTGGAAAAGCAGTGCCAATTATTTTTCTTTTCTTTAGAAAAATAAAGTGGCCTTGGCTGATCTGGGGAAGGGACTGGCCAATCTAGACTTGTTCACAAGCTGTGGTATTGCTGAATGGAGAAAGCGCTTGCTGCTGCTGGTCACATATCACATTTGTCTTGTTCTTCTTTACCACTCTTAAGCCTTTCAGGCTACTTTCATGTGGTTGGACGAAATAGGGTGGTTTGGTTTGATAATTGACTTCTGCCTAATATATTAGTTTTGAGTCTCATACAAAATAAGAAGGACCTGACAATATTTTGTGGTATATCAATCAAAGAATTCGGAGTGAACACAGAAAGTATAATCAGCTAGGATTTTCAAAGAGAATTCAATGAAGGACCTGTTTGCAGAGGTGTCATAAGGTTTAGGGGAGTCAACAGTAGATGCCAAGCTTCCTATTGACCAACCAAAAGCTTCCCCATTTCTGAAGGAGAAGGGGAACTAATAGAGGTTGTCTAAGTTTGGTGAGAGCTGAAATTAGAGATGGAAAGGGAGCCTACTCAACTGGAGCTACTAGCATATAAAGACACACTGCCAAATTGCAGGCAAGGGGGAAATGAAATGAAATACTCTAACTTCTCTCCTCTTCCCACACAGAATGGGCAAAGAGTAGAGAAAGGATTTGGGAGCAGAGATTAACCAGCATACATGGTCTCCTAAACTCATTTCCAAACACCGTCCCCACCCAGTTTTTAATTTGAAGAGTAACGATGGAAGTGTTCCTTTAGTGCATCATATTCCTGTGTGCTTTCTTTATTGTTATAGATATTGATTGGCTTTTAAAATTTTATGTTAACTCAGGAATTTTTTATTGTTAAATTTATTAGAGTTATATTGGTTCAGGATCTTAAATGCAAATGTTAGTTGTTGTGCTGTGCTGTGGCAGTACACAAAGTCTAGTGAAAGACTGAGAACTGATTGCTCCAAAAAGAATTGGTCCCAACTTGTCATGCTTTTGCCTTTTTGATCATGCTTTTTTATGGTTTACTGGCATTCTATGACAAGCTGGCATGTGTTATAGCTGTTCATGTCTATAGCAGCTCTAACTCCTAGTTCGGAATTCAAGTATTTTCTTTTCTCTCTGCATTTAGAAAAGAAAAGAGAAAATCATTACTGCACTTATTCACCCAGTACATTTATATTGAGCATCTATTATGTTCAATAAAGGCTCTGAGGGTATCAAGGTGAGCAACGCAGCAAAGGCTTCCACCCTTATGTAGTTTGTCTCTTTTTTTTTTTTTTTCTTAACTAAATCTTTGAGACCTCAGAAGCTCACTAAGAATCCTTAAATCTTCTGATGCTTTTTAGGGGGTGGAGAGAGGCACCTTTTCTGGTGCTTTGCTTAATTCTGAATCTTGAGGTTACCAAATAAATAGAATGTATTTATGGTATTGTGATTAGTATTGTTGTCCATTCATTCAAAAAAATAAGTTCTGAACTTGTACTACACGTTAGTATGTAGCAATTGTGAAATGAATAAAATATCTTAGTGTTCAGGGTACTGTTCATCTAGTTGGTAAGCAGATATGCAAATACGTACAAAATGAGGCTGCCAAGGGCTATGGGACTAGTAAATGATGCCATTGTTTTGGATGAAGGTGACTATGAGAGTTGTGGTAATAACCATAACGCCCAATTTCCTGGCTGCTCAGGCAAGCAGTTCAAAGCCTTACTGTTAGTAATGTGTGCTTTTATTTAATAGGAGTCCTGTCAGTGCTCACTTGTAAAAGCAGTGTTTCCCAGAATCCATTGGCACAAACTGTTCAACTCTTAAACACATATAAAACAGTTCCAAGCAGTGTTTACAGTTTTGGGATAAATCATATGACTCTAAATTAGCGGGCTCAGTAGAAACTATGGTTTTAGAGATTATTGAAAATGTACTTTATACTAGTAGGGTAGACCTGCACTCTGGAAAAATACTCATGGAAACTGAAAAATGAAACTACATACTCATGAAAAGTTGTCCTAATGGTGGTTGGCATTATTTATATATCTTAACAGTTATAACTATGGACCCTATGACTAAGGTGGTCATAGCCCTTGTTATGTTCGCAAATCCATACCTTAAAATGCTTTATCTAGACCAGCATTAGCTCATCCTTTTGACAGGTTGAAAAGGAAGCTCAGCAGTCCTGTTTTTAATTTTAAGACTAGATCTTCTCCCTAGCAGTACAGTTTTGGTATGCCCAATGATGCTTTTTCTATTTTTCTAAGCAATGGAGAGAAACACTCCTATGGAATGTATTTATTATTTCTTTTTGACTCTCTTTATTTTTTGAGAAGTGTCCCAGATAAAGAAAAGGTAAGCTAATATTAGCTACTTCCCATGAGGAGGACAAATTATTTTAGGTTCAAGACAATATTCGTAGCGAAGGGATTCACATCTTAGCACCTACCTTAATACTAGATTAATATACCTGGTACCATGCTATGAGTTAGCATACAGAGACCTAAGAGGCCTTTACAGAACAATACTCACATCCCCCTTTATCAACTTATAAATCATATTTGGAGTTCTCATAAAAAAAATTAGTCTCAGGGACTGTCTTATTGGGATTTTGTTTTTGTATTTATTTGTGGTAAGAAGTTGAATATTTTATGTGCTACCTAATATAATGTGTTCATGGGTCTCGAAAAGAGTATATATTTATTTTTATACTGTACATTAATTATGTTTTATTATTTTATTTATTTATTTATTTTTATTGTTTTTGAAAGAGATACAGAGACAGAGAGAAGGTGGAAGGCCCAGAACAGTCTCCACAGTTGCAAATCATTGGTTTTTCCACAGTTTCATTCCACAGGTGGGTGTGGGGCTACACAGGGCAGGAACTGGGCCTGGGTCTCACTCAGGTAAAAACCAAAATGGGGGCACTTCCCAGTTCAGCATATGGGTCCTCACAGGCAGGGGCCGGGATTTGATTCTTGGTTCCCGGGGCTGCAAAGTGAGCACTTAACCCACTGAGCCATCCCAGCTTCCCCTAACTATGTTTTAACATAATATGCTTGGTGTATTTTTCTTTAGCCTCCAGACACATTTTTAGGTGACACAACTCTACATGTAAAGCAATATATCCAAATATTAATCTAAAGTACAAGTATCTTATTTTCCCTGTTTCCAGATTTTTTCAACACAGTATATTTTATGAGTAACTTCTTCTCAGATAAACCATTAAATACATTACATTACATTTAGAACGATTTCATCTGAAAACATGTTATTTAACGTATTGCTTCAGAATGTAACCTATGTACTATTTAAAAATAAATTTATCCTTATATGTGTAAACATCAAGACATTATATTGTATACCTGAAACTAATATAATGTTATATGTCAATTATATCTCAATAATAATAATGTTTATCCCGTGTTAGTTACCTAACTTTTCAGACAATCTATATAATTTGACCATTTTGCCAGATTTCCCTAAATGGAGAAAACCTGCACTCTGAAAATATTAAAGTCAGAATTATTTAAATGAGTTCATTTCTTCTATATTATGCAATTGAATTAATATGTCTTTGTGTTTTCATCCTTGAGTAATATCAATGGCAAAGGTGAAACAATAGGCATTTTCCCTAAATATTTGCCTTTTAATGCTGAAGATAACTATTATGCTGCTCTTGTGCCTTAATCACTTCTCACTTTGTGTCAGGGTATAACTGTATCAATTGTCTAGGATTTAATGCCCCTTAGTTGTCTAATAGGACAGGGAATGGTTCAGCTATCAGTCAGCCATACCCAATGTGATGTGACACATTGATTCAAAGAAGATTCATGTTATATAGATAACCAGAAACGATTTTTATGTTTTGGTAATGCACCTCCCTACCTTATCGATTTGCTTTTCTTTTACTTCTGATAAAGGCAATGAATTATCCACTGTGTACAGCAAAAATGTGAGTTACTGATATAGCCAAATGACTGGTAAAGACACAGTGCCACTCTCAAAATGACAGCTTGTTACAGGAGTCCTCTTTCAATAATAAAACCCCACAGCAAGTGCACCAACCTCCGCCATGAGTCATCTTTTCAGCAATATCTATGACTTTCATGTGTCTTCAAGCATTCCTTATCTTCAATAACATATGTTACCTCTCATACATGCCCATTTTTTGTGACTGCCCCTGAATAAATAAACCATATTTATTGAGCAAACATTGTTCATAGAGCAGTGTTCTAAACGTGAGGCTTTGATATAATGAATATAAATATGAATCAATTATTTCCTTTTCTCAATACTTCAAACATTCTTTCTTCTTCTAAAACATATTGTGTACTCATACACACCACTTTTTCCAAGTGAAATCTCTCATTCTTGTAATCATCTAGAATCTTCATGGGAAGGTCCTTTGTTACTTGAAACAAAAATGAACACAAAAACCACAGATACACATATATATACATATATGTTTGCATGCATATAAATAGTATCATATGATATATTCTGTACCTTAATATTTTTACTTAGTACTATATCTGGTGTATCTTGTATTTTTTCTATAGAAGAACTTATATATTCACCTCATTCTTTTTACAAAGATATTAAAAATTTTTTTACATTAAACCTACAGAAAATTTGCTATAATTAGTACCAAGAACATTTTTTTTGAGTGACTTACCCTATCACCTTGGACTACCTTAGTATTTATTTTTTATAAAAAGTTAATCTCCTACAAAAATACAATATCATAAGATTGAGGAAATTAACATAGATACATTTCTATTTTTCTTCTTCAGACACCAGTCAGGTTTTAGCAGTTTTCCTAATGATGTGCTGTATAGGGATTCATCTCAAAATTACTCATTTCATTTCATTGCTATGTCTGTTTAGTCTCCTGTGATTGGTATAGTTCCTCAGTGTTTTCTGTTTTGTTTCATTTTGTTTGATTATTTGTTTGTTTGTTTATGATTTTGACTCATGAAGATCACAGGCCAATTTGGATTTTCTGATGTTTTCTCCTGATTAACCCCAGGATATGACTCTTGGGCAGGAATATCATAGAATTGATGCTGTGTTCTTCTCATTGTATCCTATCAGGTCTCAGATGATTTTAAATTTTCCCCTTAGTTATGATGTTCTACCAGAGTTATTATTTCCCTTTAACAATTAATAATCATTTTTGCAAGCAGGTACTTTGAAACCATAAAAATATCCCATTCCTCATCAAACTCTTTAATTGTTTCTATTTATATGGACCATAGTTTCCTATTTTATTCAATGAGTTGCAGTCTCTTACAATCACCACTTAGTATTTTGATGCACAAATTATTCCAGTGGCATTCTTTCAAGCTGGCTCCTGTGTTTTTTTACTTAGGAGACTTGTCATTGTTTGGATGCCTCTTTGCTTTCTGGCACAGACTTGTCTTGTACTTTTCTTCCCCCAATCCTTATTGCAGCCTTTTCTCCAAGGAATCCCAGTTCTTTTTTAGTGGAGAAAGTTGTTCAGAAACTAAAATCTGGGTACTAAATCTTTTCATGGTCTGTGGGGATATTGATGCTCTCAAGCCCTCTCAGTAGACAGTTACAGGGAGCATATATACAGACATACCTACATATACACAAGCATGTACACATGCATGCCTATAATTCATTTCTCTCTCCCTTCTCCTACTTGCAACTCACTTCTCTTACAGTGAGAACTGGCTCTCCTTGTCCTTAATATATTTACATATTTACTCAGTTCCTTTGTAACTGACCCCCCCCATTGTCACTAGCACCTTTCCCCCAGGCAGATGCTTTCCTCACTCTACCTGGGCTCTGACACACACAAGGGCCTGCCAACAACCCCACCCCCAGTCTGTCTCCCTATGTGGAAGCCCTCCTCACCCCACCCATCCCCCTGGAAGCCCATTTGCAGGTTGAACCCCATGTCCCAGGTTACACAGCCTCCTCACCCCACTCAGGCTGCTGCAGTTGGTTCTGGGCTGCTCCCCAGTGGGGACACCTTACTGGGGCTCTGAATCCCATGTTAAACAATTCTCTGCCACAGAAGCCTTTCCTACCTGTTTCGATAGCCTGTTCTGAGTCACCACATTTCCCCTACTCCACTCTGATGCGGACCATACCTTACTCTCCCACATCTAATAGCTTTAGAGAAAAATTATTCAAGACGGTGACTAATGAATTTTTAAAAACTATCATCTACTACTATTTTAACTTGAATAACTGTAGATGAGGAATAAAAATATATTCACTAATTGTTTTAATATTGTTCCTTAGACCACTTGACCTCTCTTTTCTGAGTCTTTCCCTACGTTCCTCATCCTCCAGCTGTGATTACTGATACTATTAGCATAAGTTTTGGCTTTTTGTTTTTTTAAGGTTTATTTTATTGTTTTTGACAATAAAATAGCATATGGGTCCCCAAGGGCTGGGGTCAGGATTTGATCCTTGGTTCCCAGGGCTTCAAAGAAAAGACTTAACCCACTGAGCCATCTTAACTTCCCCAAGTTTTGGCTTTTTGATAGAGGTAGTCCTTAACTTATGAACCTCGTATGAACCCTCTGTATACCTGAGCATTCTTTTTAGTTACTTTCATCTCTGGAATTGTGTTAGCCACACACCTGCTCTATTTTTGTCCCTGGTACAGCACTATTGAAGGAAAAATCTCACTTCCATACCACAGCAGCTACAGCAGATTATAGCCCTCTGATCACCTCTTACTAATTTAGAGCTCAGAGATCTATCTCCTGGGTCAGACTCAGGATGTAGGCCAGGGGACAGAGGGGCTCAAGACAGCTCTGAGTGGCTCTAGGCTGAGAGCTGCAGGTTGGACATGGCTTGACTTCAGCATTAAGATTTAGGGACCTGAATAAACTTTCTTTAAGGGAGATATACCGAAAGCCAACAAGTACATAATTAGATGCTCAACTTCACTAGTCATCATTAGGGAAATGCAAATTAGAACAATGAGATATCACCTCATGCCAGTTGGAGTGCCCATGATCAAAAAGATGAGATAACAAATGCTGGCATGGATGTGGATAAAAGGGAACTCTTGTACACTGTTGGTAGGATTTTAAACTGGTATAGCCATTATAAAAAACAATATTGAGGAGTCTCAAAAACTAAAAAATAATATTACCTATAATCCAGCAATTCCACTTCTGGTGTTATATCCAAAGGAAAAGGAAACACTAACTAGAAAAGATATCTGTTCCCCTATAGTCATGGCAGCATTACGTACAATAACTAAAACAGAGAAAACAACCTAAGTGTCCACTGATAGATAAATGGATAAAGAAGTTATGAGACATATGAGGGCTGTTGGGAAGTATCCAGCCATGTAATATGAAAAATAGAGGCATTTATGACTGGATAGTTTCTAGACAGTGTGTGTGTGTGTGTGTGTGTGTGTGTGTGTGTGTGTTTGTGTGTGTGTGTGTGTGTAAAATGAAGTATTATTCAGTCATAGAAAATGAGGAAAATTACTACATGGATATACCTTGAAGTCATTATGCTAAGTTAAATAAGTCAGACAGAGAAATGATCTCTCTTATATGTAGAATCTAAAAAAAAGAGATAAGATTTGTTGTTACCAGAGGTGGAGGATAGGGAATGGGAAAATGGAATTCAAGAAGGTAGTTAAAAGGTACAAACTTCCAGTTATAAATATTTACAAGGGATATAATGCACAAAATGATGACTACAGTTTATACTGCTGGAAATGTAATTGAGAGTTCTTTTAAATAAATGTATTTGGTAATAAAAGAATATGAAGTTATCTGGGAAGAGACCAATAAATGGATAGATTCTAAGAACCAAAAAAACAAGTAAAGATGTTTTCACACATATAAAAAATAAGTAAAATAAAGGATAGTTAGGGCTAAGGGAACTTGAGGTTTCTAGGCAATTATAGGGACTTTAGCCACATTTGATTTTCTTAGGCTCTTTTGTGTTAAATGGGGAACCTAGTCAACTTTCTTTGTTACAGCTTATAATAGGAGTTCACAGATATTTACTGTCTGTTCCTATATATGATACAATGTAATATGGGAAGTTTGTACTTCTGGACTCTAGCATGATTTTGTGTCAGCCTGACCTGGAAGCAGGCAATCTGTTTGACTAAAAATCAAAACTGGGACATCTGTCACTGATAACTAGAAAAAAAAGGAGGGGGGAGTTTGAATAAAATTTTAATCCCTACAAATTTTCTCCTCCTAGATCTAGATTACAGCTTTGTTTATACAGTATATGTGAGTTTATATTAAATAGTATGTTAAATAACATATTCATTTATGTACTAGCTCTTTGAGATCTCTCTACAAAGTTAATGGAAAATATATCTTGAGGGGTAAAATACAGTTATAACTTGTGAATTAGAGAATTTTCAAACCTGGTAATTCAGGAGTTTGACCTAATGTGGTGGCCATCATACCATTTTGTTCACAAATAATGACTAAAAATTTAAATTCTAATCAAGCTACCATTAAAATGTTATTTTAAAATTGTTTCCTAGGCCTGTTTTTGTTTGTTTGTTTGTTTGTTTTGTTTTTTTCAGTTTACCAGTTATAATATCAAATAGGACCTCCTGAGTATACTTGGCTCACTCCACTGCTTACTGTTAGCTGTTTCAGAGAGGTGGTTGTCTACACTTCCATCATCTCCCTTGCAATGTATTCTCCCCACTTAGCAATTTGCTGATCATGATTTTCAAATTCAACCTCATTTCTTTAATTGCAATTTATTTTTTATTCTGATCAATTTGAAATTACATCAAACTGCAAAAATACTACAAGGGACACCCATTTACTCCCTCATATAACTTTGCTAAATATTAATTTTTTTACATGTGCCTTAGCTCTCTTACTCTCTAAAGTATATGGAATATTGATTTATATTACACATATTTATGTTCATACATTTATATCTCACTAATATGCATATATATATATGTGTGTGTGTATATGTGTGTGTGTGTATATATATATGTGTATATATATATATATATGTATATGTATACACTCATGCTAAAACATTTGAGAATTATAGCAGACATGAAGATACTTCACCACTAAGTGCTTCAGCATGGATATTCTAAGAACCAGAATGTTCTCTGCAAAATAGCAGGTAACTAAGAGAGCAGTATTGATAGAGTACTATTATATAACAGTCTACTCATATTTTTCTGTTGTCCCAAGCATTTTTGAAGTCATTTTCTTCTCTTTGAACTCTGGGATTCAAGCCAGGATTATACATTCTGTTAGTTGTTGTTTCTCTTTAGTCTTCCTTAAACCAGACTCCAGCTTTTTATAGTGGTGTGGCTGTTCTACATAATGTTGATATTTTGAAAAGTTCAGATTACTTGTTTTACAGAATGTCCTTTATTATGGACTTGTTTGGTTGTTTCTTCATGATTAGATTCAGATCAAGCATTTTGGGCAGGGTATCTATAGAGGTAATGCTGTGTCCTTCCCAGTGTCTTCAGAAGACATGGGATATTCGTGTGTTCCATTATTGGTGATATTAAGGTAAAGGTAGTGTCTGCGTGATCTTTCAATTGTAAAGTAATGTTTTTCCTTTTTTTAATTCAAATATAATCAGCATGTGAACAGGACATTAATACTTTGAGATTGTGTGATTGTCATGTTCCCCAATTTTTTTTTTTTAGCTAATGTTTTAGTATTCATTGATGATTGTTACCTGAATTGGTTATTACTATGTTGTTGTAAAATTCTGATTTTCTATTTCTATCACTACTTTTACATTTATGAGTTGTTTTGCTTTGCTTTTTCTTCTCCTCCCTCTCCCCTTAAAATATTGTAGTATCAGTACGTACTTATGAATACACTCTTTAAGAAACTATTTATTATGTTTTTATTTTTTCAAAAGAAGGTATGAGAGAGAGAGAGAGAAGAAGGGAAGGCCCAGAGCAGTCTCCATAGTTGTACATCATGAGTTGTAACATGGTTTCATTCCATACAGGTGTATGTGGGGCCACGTAGGTTGGGAATCGAACCAGGGCCTTCCCACATGGGAGGCAAGAAACTTCACCGTTGAGCTATTCCAGCAGGGAACAGTTCAGCATGTGGTTCTGCATGGGCTGCGGCTGGGAATTGAACTCCAGACTCGCAACAAGTGCTTATCATCTGAGCTATCCTAGCGTTCCCATGAAAACATTTTTTAAATTCAGTATTATTATACTCTGTTCTTCTAATTATCTGTTTGATGCTTAAATTGTACCAACTTTGACCAGTGAGATCCTTCAGATTTTGCTTCTGTTTCTTTTTGACGTGTCTTCATCAGTTTTTCACATTCTCTATGGCACATCCACGTTCTTCAGGCTCAACTCAAACTTTCCTGTTCTACGAGGCCTAGTTTTAAAACCCAGATCTGGACATAAAGTTTGCTCATTGCTACCTGAATGTCATTGCTTCTAGGCCTTTTCAGTGGATATAGACCACACACACACACTTCTACCTATACCTGTGTCTATATAGTGCTATTTTAGCTGTATAGTGTGGTACTGCTATGCTGCTACCATCAATTTCATTCCAGCACCATCTTCTCCTTTTCCCATTCAATATTTGTATTTCTCTTCTCTCAAGTGAGAATCCTCATACCCCACAATACCAATATATTACATTTACTTATTTTCTCAGTCTTACAGTGCACACAAAATAGTTTCAGATTTGCTACAACCATAGCATTACCAAAAACAAACTTATTATGTCAGATTCAAGACTTTCTATAATTCTTTTTGTCCTTAAAATATGTCTTTCTTTATATAGTCACAATATTTGTTGAAATATTGTGAAAGACTTATATATATATTAATTCTTTTATTTCCTTTCTTATCGGCTTGATATAGGTTTAGGTTTACTGTTTAAAAAATAATCAGTTTAACAATTTTTTGTTCAAAATAGTTTTTTTAATATACTTTTGAATATGCAAAAACTGCTGTTTTTAAATACCAAAAAATCTGAATGTTACATTGTTTAACTACATG
Organism: Craseonycteris thonglongyai; assembly: GCA_004027555.1. Taxonomy (NCBI): domain Eukaryota; kingdom Metazoa; phylum Chordata; class Mammalia; order Chiroptera; family Craseonycteridae; genus Craseonycteris; species Craseonycteris thonglongyai. The sequence continues at coordinate 38,826 of PVKE010005747.1, forward strand.
CAAAATCCACTATCATCATCATAAGCAAGATCTGTTTAGAAATTAAGAGAGGGAAAGCATAAGTATTTTCCTTCTTTTACTAATAAGGATTTGAATTTTTATTACTACTACGACTTTGGGATTAAAAAAAAATTTTTTTTTAAGCATTCTAACACTGCCAGGCAGTATAGAGCACGAGTTAACTAATTGTCTCTGGAATTAGATTGCCTAAGGCAAATCCTGGTCCCCACTCCACCCAACATTTACAGGGTACAACCAGGTCCAGTTTATTACCTTGTCACTCTGTTCTCCTCATGTGTAAAGTCAGGATACTGCAAAATTGGTTGTTGTTTTTTTAAGATTTATTTTATTGTTTTTTTGAGAGAAGGTGAGAGAAAGAGAGAGAAGGGAGAAGGGCCCAGAGCAATTTTCATAGATGCACATCATTAATTGTGACATAGTTTTAGTCCACACAGGTGGATGTGGGATCAGAACCAGACTGGGGACCTCCCTCATAGGAGGCGAGAACCTTTGCAGCCATCTGGAGATGCCGGGGCTGGGATTCAATCCCTGGACCTCATGGGTGCAAGACAAGTACTCAGCCTGGGGCTATCCCAACATCCCCAGGATATTGCAAAGTTTGATATAAGGCACCTAGTAAGTGCAAAAATTATTAACGGTGATTTTTGGTGATTCTAATGGTGATGCTGGTATTAAATTTTAACAGTATGTTCTGGTTATCTAGAATTTCTATTACTAAAGTTAAAGGTTTATTTCTTTAGTTACGGGGTTTTTTGTGTGTGTGTGGGGGGGTTGTATTGTTTTTGTTTTAGCATATATTTTTTCTCTTTGTACTTTTGATACACAAGGAAAAGTTGTGGCTTAGCTAGACATTCTGGCATTGGGAATGACCTTGTCCTTGTTTTGAAGTATCTGAGAAATAAAAATAAAAATTCCTCCTGCAAAACTCTGGTTTGTTGCTGCTACTGGTCCCGGGGCAGGCTGTCTGGATGCCGAGCATTACTGCCACTGTAATCATCAAGGCGTCTGCCAGAGATCTCCGGGCTGAAAGTTAGGTAAGAAAGTCTATATTCGATTTAACAATAACTCTGGAAATTTTCCTGAAATACTTGCTGGCAACTCCCAGGCTTCACAGGCACAGCGCACTGTAACTAATAGAACATTGTTGCTATTTTTACTGGTGACTATGCTATAGTACTAACCAAAATGATAGCTAGAAATCATTTGCTATGACGTTTTTATGTTTCTACTTGTAGTACTCTTGAGTTACTGCCAAGAGTGGCTGGATATATTTATGTAGATATTCTGTATTTTTAAAACACAAACAGCTTCTTATATGCTATAAATTCATATAAACTATTGGTTCCACCAGTGAAGAGTTTGGATAAGAGAAAAACTGTATCTGGTACTACCACTCTTTCATTACACATAGGGATTGCTTTCAAAACCATGCAAAATTATGATGCTTTGCATTCATGTGGAGGGTTTAGTAAAGAATGTGTGATGAGCACAAAATGCACTGACTTCTGTCTGTATGCACTGGAGTCACCTGAGGATGGGGCCAAAGAATAAAAGGATAGCTACATACATCTTCGAGGAATTGGGAAAGGGTTCCTGACAAAAAGATAAAAAATGTCTGATTAACACTTGGAAAAGAAAAGGCTGAGCAGTGACTTGAGGATTCTCTTGAGATGGCAATTTACTGTGAAACCAATGTTGCTTAAACTTCATGGCCTCTCACTTGCGTGGGCCCGTCCAACACCCAGGAGGGTGTGAGCCTGGTGTTTGGGTAGTGGTATGTTTTTGTAGTATTTGCTAAGGTAAGGTATTTCAGTCACAACTAGTTAAGACCCTTGTTCCTTCCACTCCAACTCCCCCCTCCATCTGACTTTTCTTCATGTTGAGGGGAATTGGAGATAGCTTTGAGCACAGAGGACAAAGTGTTGGAGATACATTTACTCTGAGTTATGTGGGTTATAAATGGGGTCTGCAATTGCTTCTCTGTGTAATTAAGTTATTGCCAGCCATCTTAGGGAGGGAATGGCTTCTGGGTCCTATCACATGCTCAGCTGTTTCACCCAGGAGGGCCAGAGGCTGCATTGTATTATGAGTGTGTCCTAAAGTACTCAGCCCTGGAAGTAGATAGGCAGCCGAGGAGAAATAGTGATTGAAATGTACAGTATGTGCAATATTTCTTTCAGTCCCCAGACATGTAAACTTGTAATTGGATGACATAGTTTCAATTGATCCCTAGTCACAATACAAGTTCTCCCCTATCAAAAATATACTAGATAATATACCGGTATGTACAGTCATATATTTTCCCCTTTTTAAAATAGAATTTATCAAAATTTCTGAGTAAGGCACGAATTATAGTAATCCTACAGATAAGAGTGTGTTTGTGTGTTAAGTCACAAGTTTTTAAACATTCCGGCTTTCAAAAATTAAAAGGCAGTCTTGGTTAACAATACTAGAGGAAAAATTGGATTATCTTTCTGCTCTGTCTCTATAGAACGATATCACAAAGTCAGTATTATATGAAAAGCAATCAAAGAGTAGGAAATCAAAACACGTAGGAGTAAATTAATAAAATTTTATTTTCATATTTTATGACTTTCATGGTATTTAAACCTTTTTTGTTTTTTAATATTTATTTTATATTTTTTGACAGAGTCAGAGAGAGACAGAGAGAGACAGAGAGAAGGGGGAGTTGCCCAGAGCAGTCTCCGTAGCTGTACGTCATCAATTTTTATTCGACATGGTTTTGTTCCACACAGGTGGGCAGGGGCCGCGTAGGGTGGGAACTGGGCTGGGGGCCTCCCGCATGAGAGACATGGCCCCTCAAGCCAGGGTCTGAACTGGGGGCTGAGAACCGAACTGAGGGCCTCCTTCGTGGGAAGCACACCTCAGTTTGAGCACATGAGCCCTCATGGGCCGGGACTGGGATTCGATCCTCGGTCCCTAGGGCTTCAAAGAGAGCACTTAACCCACTGAGCCATCCCAGCTTCCCCTAAACCTTTTTTTACACATATAATTTGGAGTGGACTTTGGTTCTTGATCTGCACAAAGCAACTTTGTAAGACACCTCTGAAGTAAATGGAGAAAGTTGAATATGGACAGATTATTAGATGATATTAAGGAATTATTGATAATTTTAAAGTGTTATAAAGACATTATAATGTTATAAAATTAGCTTATCTCTGAGAGACATCAATTGATATATTTACAAATAAAATGATCTAATATCTGAGATTTGTTTAAAATAATCTAAGGAGAAAAAAGTGAAATAAAATTGGTATGTTGATAATTATAAAATTTGGTTGATGGAGACATTGAGATTATTGTATTATTAAAACTACTTTTATATACCTTTGAAAGTTTTCTTAATGGGAAGAAAATATATACAGGAAGTAAATGTGGGCAGCATGTTCTGACAGACAGACCTATATTTCTATATTTGTTTTAGAAAATGAAAGGAATTAACCAATAGAAACATCCAGACATGACACTTGTGAAATATTATATTAAATACAAGTGTTATGAGTAGATAATGACCCTGAAAAAGAAAGCCCTGATCTGTAATGCTTCCCTGTATGCTAACTATCAATACTCCCACTGTGGCTGATTTCAACCTATTGATGTGACATTACTGAATGTGGAGCTGGGAGTCTAGAAGGCTAGCTGGAGCCTACTGCTGGAGGAGATAACAGAGAAGCATTAGTTTTTCGAGTCAGGCTCCTGGTCAGATCCCAACTCTAACATGCACTCGGAGTCCTTGGTCAACTTACTTAGTTGTTTTCTCAGCATTGATTTTTCCCTCTGTAAAATGGAGATCATAATTCCTACTACATTATCATATCGAGATTAAATGGACCTACTATGGTTCCAGTTACATAATGAGTGATCTTTCATGCTAATATCCTTTCTTCCCTTTAAGTTAAAATAGAAGAACTCTTGGTCTGGGGTGATTTCAAAGTTTTAAAAGATAGGAATGACGCTAATCATCTTTTCAGAGGGCTCCCTGCCCAGAATTTTTATAATTAGTTAAAATTGCAGGTTTCAGGCACAGTCATAAAGCTGCCAGAAGCTCGCCAAGTTACAATTTGGTTTAGTATTAATAGATAGGCTGGGAAGTTAATATGATATTATTGTGGCTAGAATAGAATTATCTGTAAAAGGTAGAGTTTTCCATCCAGTGTGATCTGGCACGGCAAATACACAGTAAGATTTAAGTAGTCTTGGAGTTGACATGATAAAAAGCCTAAACCTTACTTAATCTTCTCCTAGGGAATGTTAAAACCCAGCTAAGATGTTTCTAACATGAATAAGCCTAAGAATTATGCTGGCAAATTGGAAATACTTTCATTTACAATTTTGATTATTGTTTGAACAGAGTTATTAACAATAGTACCGTAGTGGTTTACTTTTGAAATTTTTTTTGATTGGGTGATATACCATGGTATCTATCAATGTCAGAATTTTTCCTTTTTCCTGAACATGTTTTTCTGCATAAAAATCTAAGTTTAAGGTCATTATTGATTTATCAGTAATAGTGCAGGTTTCAAGATTACTGAATTACATGCATAAGATAAAAATCTTTTTTTTCATTATAACCAATGCTAGAGAAATTTGAATTATATATTTAGAATCTAGAGACACTAATAGTAAAGGCATTGAAATTTGATTTACGTGTGTGAGTTGATATGTACCTACTAGGAATACAACTTGGAGATGTATTTTCTCCTAAATGGGAGATTTGCATAAATCATAACTCTACATATTTTGGATTTCTGAGCAAATATTTTTGAGATAAGAAGTAGTATTCTGTATCTTCCTTCTGAAGTTGGCTCAATTACCTTTGATTTTAAAAGAATAGTTTTTCTTTAGAAAATTAAAACAGTTATCCCTTGGAAATTTGAACTTCCTGTTTCTTTAAATGGGTCATAGTAAGAATATTTTTAGGGATGCAGCGGGTTGAACACTCTTCTTGCAGCCCTGGGGTTCGATGATCAAATCCTAGCCCCTTCCCATGGGGACCCATATGCTGAACTGGGGTGTGCCTCCAATTTGGTTTCTGCCAAGGCATGCTTCCCATGTAGGAGGCCCCTAGTTCACCCCTGGTTTGGGGAGGCATGCCTCCCATTGCCCCCAGTTCAGTTCTCACTGGGGCAGGCTTTCCATGTCGGAGGCCCCAGCCCAGTTCCTGCCCATTGTAGCCTCACACCCACCTGTGGAAACTGTGTAGAAAACTGATGAGGTACAACTATGGAGACTGTACTGGGCCCTCCTCCTTCTCTCTGTCTCTCTCTCTCTCTGGCAAAATCAATTAAAATAGATAAAAAGAATGTTTTAAGAAATCAAATGAAACAAAATAGAGTAGAAAGTATCACACATAGGTTTAGTTAATAGTGTTTTGTGAAACATATGTTTCAGTTGTGTGTGTGTATACTTTGTAAGTTGTAAAGTAAAATTTATTCCTCAGTGAGTCATATTAAAATAAATAAAAATTTTTAAGATGCTATGAAGTTTCCAATAAAAAAGTCCTTGAAAGGAAAACAACTCTCCCTTTTTGTGGTGCATATTAAAATGATATTTGGGTTAAGGAATCTTCTTGAAATGTTTTTTAAACAAAATTGTCCTGAATTTGAAAAAGCGGTGGGGGAAGGTACGAGTCTATCTCTGCTTCATTGGAAGCAGAAAAGATCAATATGGAGAGGAGAGTTTTACTCTTGGGGAGATATGGTTGTTGGATGCACATTCTGTCTGTTTTACTTTTTTTCTTAAGCAGAAAGGATACTACTATTTGGCCTTTTCATATGTACACATAAGAGTACATGTGAATGTACATATAATGTGTTATAGTATAGTGTATTTATTATATTCTAATGTACCAGCCCTATTATCTCAATTAAATTTTAAGAATTTTGCAGTTAGGAGCTTTGCCTTAGACTCTCTTATTTTCCCACTCATCACATGCCTCACACACACAGTAGTGTGTGCTTATTAAGTAATTACTGTTAATAACGATAATGGTTAAAGTTCACCTTAACATGCCATTTAGCCATATTTACTCATATGTTTATATAGCTATTTATATTTCACCTCCCACAACAGATTTATTGCAGCTCATAGCATGAATAAATGAGAAAATAAGGCTGGATTATAATTAAAAAGAATCATAAGATATTAATAAATATACATATTTCTGAATAAATATTTATGCACATACATACATGCCCACCCCCACACATACTCATCTATCATAAAGATAAGTAAAGCAAGAGGAAGAAAGGTAATTAGTTTCTTCATAGCTCTTTCTTTAAACCCTATTCTGGTATTTGGACTTCTCAGCAGACAAAGTTAAAAGCAATATATTTCAGTTACGTAATTATAATAGTAATAATAATAATTATTATTATTATTATTTAGATGAAAAGACACCCTGTGGGAAAGCGAAGGCTTCTTTGTATGTAGGACTACATGACTAAAAGACATTTGTCAGGTGAGTTTTTATGCAGGAAACAGTGAGTGTCTAGACTGGAAAATATCCACGTGACCACTCCTTAAGAAACAGTGGTAATGGATTTTCTTTCTGTTGTGTCTGCTCCTCCATAAAAGGCTGAAGTCTTTACAGTAAAGCCCAGCAAAAGTAAACCTGTAAGAAGACAGAAAACTGGGGTCCACGAAGGTAATCCATCGCCTGTTCTAAAGCTATTACTTAGAACATTTAGAAGAAATTGTGTAAACAGTCCTCCCCAAATATCGCCTATGTCAACCAAATTTTTAAATAAACTTGATAGTAGAGAGTGTACTTTAGAAAAAGCTATGATTAGGGGATCAGTTGAATATTCCTTGGTGAAAATTGACAACTTTACCAATGTTTATATCTGATGAGCTATTCCACATCCACACAAAGATGGGCTATTCAGTGACAAATGGTTTGAAGACTTAAATAAATAGCATCATCTCCAAGCAGTTTCAAAATACATAGGAGAAATTTTTCCTACACTTTGTTTGTTTTTTCTCTATATGACTGCTAATTACCAGTTTTCATTTAGCCTAGTAGTACTATTCTTGCTTTGCCAGGTTTCATGTATGTCAGGGGTCCTATTAGTTTTGATACAAAAGTTGACAAGTGATTCAGGAGTAAATGAAAAAGACAGAGGGCCTAGTGTGTTCAGGTACTTATGAATCATCTACTTCATGCAGTGGTGGAAGTTTCACCCCTAAAACTTGAAAGTGCATAGTATAGTATCCCCATAAAGATGGGCCACAAAAATGGGGCTAAAAACAGAGGGTCCAGACAACTCTGGGTGGAATCCCTATAAAAGCCTATAACTCAACACAGGTGACGGAATAAAGGATGCCAGAACTGGTGCCTCAGATTAGGTTGTGGCAGCAGAAGAAAGTTCAATGCCTAGAAAAGAGGCACAAAAGAAGGTATAGAGGAAAGAACAGGCAAATTTTACTTGGAGGGAAAGTAGCATTTTATAAATGAGAGTTGGGGAGAGTAAGTAGGCTGACCAGATGTATTAATACAATTTTAAAATGGGACAGAAAACAGTGGTACTGTCCCATTTCTAATGGTACATATTGTCAGCCAACTGACACCTTGAATTTAGCCCATGAGACTAAGCTGACCGTATGTACCATTTGAAATGGGACAGTGCCATTTTCTGTCCCATTTAAAACAGTATGTCTGGTCAACCTAAGAGTAACAAGAGATGAAACAGAAGATCCTTGGGCTGATTTTAGTGAAATGAAGGAGAGGTCATCGTGAGGAAAGCACAGAAACGACTACCAGGCTGCTATTTCATTTTTAAAATATGGTTGCATATGAAAGGCCATTTAGAAGGGGTCTAATCTGGGGGAGGTCTAACTAACAACTGTTCTAAGAAATAAAATCTGACTATAATTTATTTCTTTTTTAAAAGATTTATTTTATTGTTTGACAGAAGGAGAGAGAGAGAGAGAAGGGGGAAGGCCCAGAGCAGTCTCCAGAGTTGTACATCATTAGTTGTAACATGGTTTCATTCCACACAGCTGGATGTCGGGCTGCACAGGGGTCGAAACTGAACCAGAGGCAAACCTTCGCCCTGTACCATCTCGGAGGTTACCAGTTGCACCACAGTTCAGCGTATGGGTTATCATGTCCTGGGGCTGGCAATCGAATCCCAGACCTCACCACTCTGAGGCAGGCACTCACGATTGAGAGGCAAGCTCTGAGCTATCCCAGCATCCTCCTGTAATTTATTTCTTAATAATCCAGGGGTGTAGTTGCTAGCCAAAAAGACTTATCTAGAAATACAGCCTAGATTCATTCCATGGAATCTGCCTGGTAAATTCTGGGGACCACGCCCGCATCCCACCATTGGACACTGCTGGCCTCCCCGCTTCTGCAGACTGCATGCAACTGTTGTTCCTGCAGCTTACCTCCAGAATGGTTTCAGGAATGTCACTATTCAAGATTTGGGGGTTGAGAGAGCAGGAGGAGAGCAGAGATACATCTGATGATCTGAGACTAAGCCACATGGTCATTTCTTCTCAAGGCAGGCTGAGGAAATGAGAATCTGGCCATGTGGGCTCTCAGTCCATTTGGGCTTTTACAACAAAAATATCACAGATGGGGTGACTGAACACAGAAATCTCTGTCTCACAGCTCTGGAGGCTGGAAGTCTGAGATCAGGGTGCGGGCAGTGTAGGATTCTGGGGAGAGTCCTCTCCTGTGTTGCAAACTGCTGACTTCTCCCTGTACCCCGACATGCTAGAGAACAGAGATAGAAAGCAAGCTTTCCTATGACCCTCATATGGGCTTTAATTCCATTCCACTCTCATAATCTCGTCTAAGCCTAATTACTTTCTGTAGACCTCATTTCCTAATGCCATCACACGGAGGGTAGGCTTTCAACATAGGAATTTTGAGAAACCTAAGCATTCACTCCATTATGAGCTTTTATTTTATTATTGTATTGCCCCTCCCACCAAGACTAGTAAGGTCTGAATTCCTCCGAGAGACATAAGGTTTAGATTCTGGGCACCCCTTGCCCTTTAGCCCCCCACAAAGAAGACACCTATCCACTAAACTTTCCTTCCAAACCCTCAGGTTTTCTTCAGCTCTTGAATAGTTTCTAAAGAAAATACAATCCAACCAAATTAACTTCTCAGTACCCATTTAAATGATGAAATTCAATGGCTGCCCAGAGCCATTGACAGCTTAAAGATCTAGTTAAGCTTTGTGCTTCACAACTTCTTAATATCAAGAGCCAGCGTTTTAAGTTTTGACATTGAATTCATTCTGTTGTTGGTGCGTATATTTTAAATGTATTAACTGAAAATGAATGTTTGGGAACTTACCATGTGTGAGCCCTGTGAGGCTCCCAGGGAAGCCTCAATAATGATGGGACTGCAGACTGGCCCTTGTAGCTGCCAGCTGTGTGGACTTATCCCTTCACAGGTGCTCTGCCAACCACACCAGTTCTGTCCATAGCTGTTTATCTTCCAGAGTGCAGGCCAGGCTTCTTTCTGTCTCCTGTTAGGTGACAATGTGGGTTACTCATGCCAAACCCCACTGCAGGGTGGCAGTTGTACAAAGGGGGACATGGAAAGATTATCCAGCTGGCTGTGGTTAAAAACTTTTACTCATATACATTTAGCTTAAGATGAGACAAGGTTCTGAAAATGCAGAATAAGAACATAAATAGCTTCTGCAAGATTCTAAAATATAGAATTGGAGCCAAAATAACTTCTTTAAATCTTCCTAGGAGGAGGCCCTCAGAAGCCATTTTATTCAATTGTAGCCTAAATTTAGAAAATAAGGTTTGTTTTTAACTTTGGTTCCTCTTTGAGTTATTCCAGGAAGGTTTTTTAGGGATGTTCCAGTGTCATTAAATGTCACAAAATGTGTGCTATGAAGAGTTGGATTTCGTCTGCACATCCTTGAAGATAAATCTAGGACACTCTGTGGGCTCATTGTTTAAACCAGCCCAAGTTAAACTGAAAAATGTCAGGGTGGTGATGCATCTGATGGTGATGCCCCTGAACAAATTCCAGGGATGGGCTATTATATTACATTTTTATTAATTGATTCATTTCTACCATGAGTCTTTAAGCCCTTATTAATTTGCATATGTACTCAGAACCATGCTATTTTTAAAATTTTATTTCAGCATATTTTGTGTTAAGATAAAACAAGCAAATAGATTTCTAAAAAGCAAATGTTGGCTCAACTGATGAGATGTAATTTGTAGCTAGAAAATGACAGCTTAGCATAACAGTGGAGAGGCTAAAACTCCTGATAATTCAGCAGCTTCGGTCTTTCTTGTATATAATTTTATAATTTCTATAAGATTCAGAGAGGCTAAACTCACACCATTTTGTCAAGATGAGAATAATATTTGTCATGAAGAAAGTCTTCTTAACATTTTAATCAGTGGCCTAATAAAAATGGTAGGATTTTTATATTATTATTATTATTTCCAAAGTGATTTTTTAGATTTTCAGGTTGCACTGAAAAGTAAGATGGAAAGTATAAATTAGAGGTGATTCATTGTCTTCGAAACACAATCCCAAAGGGGAAATTGAGGAGCAAAGCTCCACGTGGAGCCCTGTTCTCTGGCTACCATTTTTCCCTAGACCTGCCGTAGCTTTGTTCCTCTGCATTGGAAGGAAGCAAAAGAAAGAATGGGAGGAGAAATAAAACCAATTCTCACAGGCTTGCGAGAGCCAATTGTGTGCATCTCTTCCCAAACTTACATTAAGTAACATGTTGATAGCTTCATTTCAGCCATAATGTAAATATTTACACTATAGAAATTGACAGTGCTACAAATCAGGGCTCCCTCTCCTCCAGAGTAAGTTGCTAATATTTATTAGCATTCCATTGGTGACCTGCTATTGAAAGGAACATTGTATATCACAACATTACCATTATTATCATTTCTGGATTCTGGCTTGTAAGTGTAGGTAAGATTTCTAAAGACCTTGACTATAGTCTGCCTTATCCAAACTTTGTGTACTAAAGATACATAGAGTTGGAATATGTTCTTTATTTAAAAATTATTCAAGATGCCTTTGTTTCCTGTATAATTTTATCTTGTTAGATTTCTCAATGTATGTTACTTATCTTTTCACACCCTCTTTTTCTTATCCCAATCTTTATTATCCTGTCTTGATTACTTAGTCTTCTCTTAGACTTTGACATTTTATGAATACATGTTCATATGCACGCTGCCTGGTTAGTATGATCCAAGGCGCCAAAGAGTATATAGACTCAATTCAGCAAACAGTAATTGAATATATCATTTGCCTTAGACATTGTAGGAGAGAACATAAAATATAGTATCTAGTCTCAAACAACATAAAATCTCAGGAGAAAATCAGACATGTACACAACTCAGACTAATATAGAGCATAATATGAAAGATGGTGGTAGAAAAAAGTATAGAGAAAGGCTAGTTGGGCCACAAAGACTAGAAATTATTACTGAGCACAGAATGTAGAGAAGGCTTTACAGAGACAGGGCCATCTCAATGAAGTCCAAAAGAATTGGTAAGCAAATTAAAACTCAACTCTATATATGATTTTTTTAATGAGGAAATGACTATAAAATTCGTGGTAAAGTGGTTTTTGAGTTAATTTGTGATGCTAGTAAGATTAGTAAATCTGCTAAATTAGCTTATCATGGGAGTTAGGGAAACAACAAAAAATAAGATTCTAATGTCATAAGTATATGGAATTACTAGATTCAGCAGATACCAATGGAAAAGATGCATTCTGCACATCTCTGTGCGCTCGCGAGAGGTTATATACTCAGAGGAAGGTTCTTAATAAAAGCTTCTGATTACTGAGGTTCAATTATGTGCCAGGTACTTTTACGTATACGATATCAAAGACACAAAACAACAAAGTAAGGAAATTGATTTTATTCAGTCTGTTGTAGAAGGGAGAGTACCCCAGATCTCTATAGAGTGGTTTTACCTTAGTCTTTTAAAGGAAGGAGGGGATAAGTTAGTGGCGAGGGAATTTATAGTTGGGATTTTGCAGCAAGGGAAAATCTCAGGTGAATAGGAAATATTTTACCTCTGTGTCTAACTAGCATCAAGGAAAAAGCAGTTCTAATTGTAGCTAATCACTCATGAAACACAGAAAAGAAATTGACTAGTTGATATTTGAACCTCAGGGTCACTCTGAAATATAGTACTATCAGCATTAAAAACAAAACACTTAAAAAATAAACCAGAAACTGACATTCAGAGAGGTTGAGAGACTCACCAAGGACACATAGTTATTATATAACAGAATTGGAATTTCATCTCATATCTTTCTGGTTCTGAATCTCTTTATTATGCCATAATTCTCACTTTGTTCTGAATAAATGCTTTAGTACTAAATTTTAAGTTTAGTGGGGCTTTCATTTATTTTTTATCTGTATTTTTTTCATCACACTATCTATTATGAAAAGATTAGCCTTCAAAGACCAGGTCAAAATGTTCAGAACTGACAGAAATGTGTTCATAGACTATTTTATAATAAGAGTGTGCCTTCTCCATAAATAAATCTACCTTTCAAGTGAATGAGTAGAGAAAAATTAGGGACTGTATCCTAGTGTCTTAATAGTCAGTGTTGTTCTTGCTATCAGCCAATAGGGTGTCATTATTGCTTTTTCACCTCTGCTCTCTAGGGCCATAACAGTTTGTAGGAAGTACTTGGAGATCCTCACAGAGGTTCTTGGCTGGATGGGAGAACTTTAGTTACCCAGCTCTGCCAAAGCTTTTGGGTATGCATGTTGAACATCAAAGTAAAAACACAGTCACTAAAGAATGAAATAAAATGTGAAAACCACTGTTCTAGTAGAATAAATTGTTTCCATAAAACAAATGCTGAATATATCTTGCTTCTAGAAGCCTGTGAGCCCCTGTGTTTATTCGCTGTTGCCAGCTTTGCAGGACCCTCGCTGTGCTTTTGACAGGTACAGAAATGCAATGTTAAGATGCACCTGAAAAGTTCACCTGCACAGGAAGTGAATCTAACCTGGCTGGCCTGAATCATTTGGCATCTATTTCGCATTCAAATTATTGTGGTAATTATAAGTGTGAGGTGATAATTTGTGGTTGAGTTTTGTCCTGAGGCCTAATCATCCATTTTTTTTAAATATGTTTTACTTTTATAATACTGTGTTAGTAAATAGACCTGGTGCTGCTTACAGTAGCTACATAATATATTCCCTGAATATGGAAGCAGAAATTAAGTGCAAAACAGAAATCATAACCCCGTGGATGTGCTACCTTCCTAACCATGGTCATTATGTCTTAACTTAGTAGAAGGGAAGAAAGAACACATTATGCTTAGGATATGGGGCTGCTGAAGCCAAGATATTTGGGGAAAATTTGTCTTTGCTGGTAGTGGGAGTGTGGAATTTTTAATTTAGAGAAAAGAAAGCCAGCTCTAGGGCTTTCTTGTTTTCCTGTGGTCTCCCATTCAGGGATAACCTGACTGTCCCCTTGCCCTGTGCATCATTGGAGGAGAACTTCAGGCAATGAAAGGTTATACTGTCATTAGTTTTGATTCTCTATAATCTTCTGCTTTTAGAAGAAGAGTGCTGTGGTCAGAGGAAGATAGCAAAATAAAAAAGTAACACAAATTGCCTAGAAGGTACTAGAAAATAATAGAAAACGAAGTATCAAAACTCAGAGCTGTGTTTACCCACTGGAAAGCAAAACAAGTGGATTATTTGTGTGAGTCACAGTCTCTAAAGAAAAGCAGGGGAAGCCGGGATGGCTCAGTGGGTTAAACGCTCACTTTGCAGCACTGGGGACCGGGGATCTAATCCCGGCCCCGGCCCGTGCGGAACCATATGCTGAGCTGGGAGCTCCCCCAGTTCAGTTCTCTCTCTGTGTCTGTATCTCTCTCTCTCTCTCTGTCAAAAATAAAAATAAATAAAAAAATAAAAAAGAAAAGCATTCTGGAAGCTATGTTTTAAGGAAGTTTTGGACATGGATAGACAGGGAATGTAGTAACACTTAGGGCAGGGAGCTACAAGTGCCACTGCTCAAAGTAGGAATGAACCACAGACATTGACTGTGGAAAGGTACTTTGAGAATGGAAATAAGTAGGTAAAAACATAGAGGTTGGCTAAATTTTATATTTTTCTGATAAGTTGTAATAATTGGTTAACTGGTTAATCAGATTTTCTAAGGCACGGTTTATACATTTCTTCTATTCTTTGATAAGGTCCTCTGAAATTTACTAAGCATGGGAGTAATTGCTTTCTCAGGTTGGAATTGGTGAATCTGGGTAATATTCAATAAGCAGGAGGAATAAAGAGAAACAGAAGAAGGTGTGACTGGAGGGCTCCTAATGTAGCTAAATACTAACTTCTCTTGCCTTTTAGGGGCTTAACTACTCAAGATTCTTATGAGAAGGTTCTTTAAAAGAGTTGTTCTCAAAGTGAGGTCCTGAGGTAGCAGCATCATTAGCAGCATCACTTGGAAACCTGTTAGAAATGGCAATATTCAGGATATATCCTCGGCCTACTGAATCAGAAACTCTGGGGTAGGACCCAGCAACCTAGGTTCTAATAGCCCCTGTCTTAGTCCATTTTGGCCACTATAACAAAAATACCATAAACTGGGTGGCTTATAAACAACAGTAATATATTACTCAGAGTTCTAGAGGATGTGAAGTCCAAGATCACTGGTAGGTTCAGTGTTTGGTGAGGACCCACTTGATAAATTTAACCTCACAAAGCAGAAGGGGCCAAGGAGCTCTTTGACTCTGCTCTTGTGACTTAATCATCCCCCAAAGAGCCCTCCTCCTAATACTATCACCTTAGGCTAAGGTTTCCAAATATAATACGCACTGAGGGAGGAACACAACGTTCAATCTACAGTAGCTCTTTTCTAGGTGATTCTCATGCATGCTAAAAATCTGAACCCACTGCTGTAATGGACGTGCTTCAATATAAAAATATACTCCAGAATGTAGGAAGTTGACAAATTTTTCTCCTTAGCTTCTTTTCACAATGCTCAATAATTCTCTGATTAAATCTAGGAGGAAAAATCCCAATTAAATGCTCCGCCATTGACACATATGAATCTCTCCTTGAAAAAGAGAAGTGTAGCCTGGCTCCACACCCACAAGCAGCAGGGACCGGCTGAGCTGCCCCAGGCACATAGCACAGTCCCTGCCTTGGGTTTCCAAACCCAAAAATAATTTTAAAAAAGAAAATCACTTCTTAATTTGAGACTCAGAAGTTTTCGATTTGACAGAGGCTCAGCAACTAAAATCAGTAATTATGTATAAGATGAAAAAGCAAACAGCAAACAAAGAAAAACAGCTGGTGATGGAGAACTTTAAATGTGAATTTAGCAACGATTTCTTAAGTTCGTAGAGATAACTAGCAGTTGAAATCTTTGGGGGTCAAATAAATATGGTAAAGGTAAAAGACACCAACTTAAAGAGGAATAGTAGAAACATGAAAGTTTTGGGCACTAGATGGAAAAAGGGAGAACAGGGGAAGCCAGGATGGCTCAGTGGGTTAAGTGCTCACTTTGCAGCCCCAGGAACCAAGGATCGAATCCCGGGCCTGGCCCACGCAGACCCTTATGCTGAACTGGGGAGTGCCCCCAGTTCAGTTCTCACTGGGTGAGACCCTGTGCCCACCTGTGGAATGAAACTATGTGGAAAAACCAATGATGTGCAACTATGGAGACTGTTCTGGGCCCTCTCCCTTCTCTCTGTCTCTGTCTCTGTCTCTCTGTCAAAAACAATAAAAATAAATCTTTAAAAAATTGAAAAGAAAAGAAAAAGGGAGAAGATGTGATGTGTTGTCAAAAGGAGGAAGAGTGAGAGTCATAGCAAGGGACAAGAGTCAGGAGAAGGGTGGGGGTCCAGCACAGGGCAGAATAATTACTATCCATGAAAAGGTTAATCTTCCACGTAGAGTCATGGGCATTTTTTTAAGCGTTACAATTAAAATGGATTGATTAATTAATATGTGACTCATAAGAAATAGAGCTAAGATAGCCATAAAACACAGTGCCATAAATAGTTATAAAATATAGATATCCTTGGACCACTAATAGCAAATGTTTTTAGTGCTCATTATGTGCTATGTACAATATAAGCATTCTCATTTGATTCTCACAACAAACCTATGAAACACTCATGATTATTACTATCTCTGCTTAAATGATGAAGAAACTGAGGCTAGTAGGAGGAGAGTTACATAGCTAGTCATTTAGCCTCTAGGATTTGAACCCAGGCAGTTCTACTTGTGGATCTAAGTTCTTAACCACTCTGATACAGGTAATATAAGGAAAATACATAAATTCCTCCAGTCTCCAAGACAAGCTATTCTGTTTGTTTTATCCTTTTTTAAAATAGTTGCTTTGTGAACAAAGCAACAAGAGAAGCACAAAAAACAAACAAACAAACAAATGCATGGGCACGGTCAAAAATTTAGTGGTTACCAGTACATAAGGGAGGAGTGGAGGTGGAAGAGGAGGGAGTCAAATATATGGTGATATAAGAACTGACTCTGGTTGGTGAGCACACAATGCAACACATAGATAATGTACTATAGAACTGTACACTTGAAACCTATATAATCTTGCTAACCAGCATCACCCCAACAAATTTAATAAATAAATGTAAAAAATAAATAGAATAATTGCTTTATTACTTTCTGATCATAAAAGTAGTATATGACCATAGCATCCAACTAAGAAAAATTCAAAAAGTATATAGAAAATAAAGATTGTTCATGATCCCATCACCCAGAGATAACTGATGTTAACATAAGGTATACTTTGTTCTGTGGTTATCATATTTAATGTCTCAGAACTGTCTGGCATGCCCAGTAAGAGGCAATCAGCCCCAACTCAGACATTCTGATTCACTAGGTCTGGGTGAGGTTGAGGCTTGCTTATTTTTAATAAGTACCTCCCTCGTGTTCTAAAAATGTTCAACTCCAGCTCTAAAAATGCTTTTCTATACTTTAGATTTTCAAATATCCCTATGCAGAAAATGTATTCAGTTTATCTCTGGATTTTTGGGTATCTTATATTTCTCATCAAACGGTCTTTTAGAGACAGAAAGATACCTAGTAGAGAAGTTATTCTTACACTTTAGCATACATCCTAATCACCCAGAGTACGTGTTAAAAGAGACTCCAGAGTTTCGGGTTTAATTGACCAGGAGTGGGGTCTCTATTAGTAAGGGTTCTCCAGAGAAATAGATCAATAGTAACAGACATAAGATATGTGAGATTTATTATAAAAATTGGCTCATGTGGTTATGGAGGCTGAGAAGTCTCATGTTCTACCCTGTGAGAGCTGGAGAATGAGGGAAATATCATTCAATCTGAGTCTGAAGGCCTAAGAACTAGGAGCTCTGATATCCAGGGGCAAAAGATGAACAACCCAGCTCAAGGAGAGAGAAGTCACCCTTCTCTATCTTTTGTTCTGTGTGGGCCCTCATTGGATTACACAATGCCTGCCTGCATCGGTGAGGACAAGTCTTATTTGCTCAGCCTACTGTTTCAATGGCTAATTTCTTCCCAAAATACTCACATAGATACACCCAGAAATAATATTTTACCAGCTAACTGAGCCAGTAAACCATAACAGGGCTCAACAATTTGCATTTCTAATGAGTTTGTGGGTAATGTAGTTGCTACTTGTACAAAGAATACTCTTTGAGAACCACTGTAAAAGAGAGTCAGATTCTAAGTAAGACTTTCTGGTAGAAACTCTTCTGTGGTTTTTGGAAATACCCTAAAATTCAAGGGCAAGAGCCTGACCTTGATGCAATCATTGAGAAACAAATTCAGTGACATAGATAGTAGCATGGTTAGTGTCACTCCATCAAGAACACCATATGTGAAAACTCTATTCAGCTGTTTCTATGTCTCTATGACAACAGTAAAAGTCTAACAAGAATAGCTGCTAATATTGTCAGCTAAAAAATCTCAAATATCCAAGTGATTATTGGTAGCAATAGAAGGGACAGTAGGACAAAGACAGTTACATCCAATAATAGGCATAACACTATCATAGAAGTCTAATGTGTGACATTTCTTAAGTAGGACAAATACCAGAAGAGGATACTGATGCTACTGGCAGTTTTTATGAATTATACATGATGCATTATTTTAAAATTCAACAGAAAACTGCCATTTACCCTCTATGACAAAAGGTATTATATGAAAAGTGAAGTGCTAGGTGAGTACACATGAGATGCCACCAGTATGATGGGTCTTAAGCACACTTCTCTTTGCTCTCTAGCACCTGTTTCAGAAAACAACCAGGCTTATAATTAAAAGGAGGGTTGGTCTCTGGAAACCGAATAGAAGCTTTCCTGAATGCGATACATTGGTACTATGCTTCCAAACTAGCGACCAGTCTCTAAAATGTAACTTTTACATTTGTAATCCCTCGATGCTGGAGTAATATAAGTATAACTATATATTTGGCATTCAATGTTACCTCAGTCTATTTTGGCTGTTCAAACAGAATGCTATAAATTAGGTGGCTTATAAATGACAAATTTATTTCTCAGAGTTCCGTAGGGTGGGAAATCTAAGATCAATACACTGGCAGATTTGGTCTGGTATGGGCCCCAATTCCTAAATGGCTATCTTTTTGCTGCACCTCCCACAATGGAAGGAGTAAAGGAACTCTCTGGCTCCCTCTTTT